>PISX010027516.1:0-22875 GCA_004024625.1 Mellivora capensis | reverse complement strand
TGTGTGTGTGTGTGTGTGTGTGTGTGTAGGGGAGCGGTGACAATCTCCATAAGGGGAAGGATGGACGCTGCCTAGTCCACTCTCTCTAGCAGAGACCCAACAGCGGCAACCCTAGCTTGCAGAAGGTCTCCGAGGGAGCCTTCTGGTCCATTGCCTGTCAGCAATGCCCAGGAGTTGCTGGAGAGTCAGAGGTATTCTGTGGCACTGTGGGCACAGGGAGGAGGGTGAATAGGTTAGCCGTGTTTAAGTCAGTAAGAGTCTCAAGGAAGACAGCAAGAAAATCCAGCTTTGGTGAGAATGGTCCAGAACACTAGCCCCTTGGGGGCCCCAGAGATAAAGTGAAGGCTGGGTCTTCCCTGGATAAGGAGGACTATTGATCAAGAGGATTTAGGGACAAATGGGAGAGCAAGTACCTGGAAGTTCAAGTTCAGGAGCAGGATGGGGGTTCTTTTTTTTTTTTTTTTTTAAGATTTTATTTATTTATTTGACAAGGAGAGAGACAGCAAGAGAGGGCATACAAGCAGGGGGAGTGGGAGAGGGTAAAACAGGCTCCCTGCCAAGCAGGGAGCCTGACGTGAGGCTCAATCCCAGGACCCCGGGATCATGACCTGAGCCAAAGACAGACGCCCAACAACTGAGCCACCCAGGCGCCCCATGGACGGGGCTTCTGACCGTGTGCAGCCTGCAGGAGTCCCGGGCCAGGTAGCCGTGCCCTTTCTGCTGGGTTTGGCAACCAGCTTATACTCACTTCATACAAGGAGTTGGGGAGTTTGTCCTTTGCCATGGCTTACATAGGCTGGAGCCTAAGTAAGACTTTCTTTGGAGTCTGAAAGAACTTACTGCCCAAAGGACCCCAGAGACTCCAGGAAGTTGATTCTTTGATGATGCTTTCAAGTTCTTCCTCACTTGTGGGAACATAAGGACTTTTGGTTTTTTGAATCTGTTTCTTTTATTACTTTGAACCATAGTTTTAAACAAGATTTAAAAATCTATTCACATATTCCTATGGGAATTGTAATTCTTCTAATTTTACATTATAATCTGCATTAACTACCTCAACTTGCTAATTATATTTGAATTTTCTCACTTTTTATTAAGTTTGGCATAGATCTAGTGCTTTCTTTTTTTTTTGTTTAAGAATCTACCTTTGGGGGGTGCCTGGGTGGCTCAGTGAGTTAAAGCCTCTGCCTTTGGCTCAGGTCATGATCTCAGGGTCCTGGGATCGAGACCCGCATTGGGCTCTCTGCTAGGCGGAGAGCCTGCTTCCTCCTCTCTCTCTCTCTCTGCCTGCCTCTGCCTACTTGTGATCTCTGTCAAATAAATAAATAAAATCTTAAAAAAAAAATAGAATCTACCTTTGGGGCACCTGGGTGGCTCAGTCATTAAGCATCTGCCTTAGGCTCTGGTCTTGATCCCAGAGTCCTGGGATCTAGCATCCTGGCATCTAGCGTCAGGCTCTCTGCTCAGCAGGGAGCCTGTTTCCCCACCCCCCTCTGTCTACTTGTGATCTCTGTCTGTCAAATAAATAAATAAAATCTTTAATAAATAAATAAACAAATAAATAAATAAATCTTTTAAAAAAATCTACTTCTGGATTTCTTTATCAATTTTACTGCTTTCACATTCACCAAATTTAACTTTCATCTTTATGATGCCTCTATGATTTCCTTCTTCTGGCTTTGCTTGAGTCTGTGTTATAGTTCTCTCCCTGAAATTTTGAGTTAAAATGTTAGATCAGTTATTTATATTATTTCTTTCTTACAAAAATTAATGCATCTAAAGTTGTTAAATTTTACAGTGTTCAACAGTCACTGCTTTTGGACCAAGTCCTGACACTTAACACCTTTGAAATCATAGTGAGGTAAGTTGGTATTATCCCATAATGATATGGTATTCCTAGTTTAAAACAATCGGCCATTATAGTTTCTATTTTCTCTTTTTAAAAATGTTTTTTTTAAATATTTTATTTATTTAGCAGACAGAGATCACAAGTAGGCAGAGAGGCAGGCAGAGAGAGAGGAAGGGAAGCAGGCTCCCTGCTGAACCAAGAGCCCGACACGGGGCTTGATCCCAGAACCCCGGGATCATGACCTGAGCCCAAGGCAGGGGTTTTAAACCACTGAGCCACCCAGGCGCCCCTCTTTTTTAATTTTTTTAAAAGATTTTACTTATTTATTTGAGAGAGAGAACGAGCAGTGGGGAGAGGCAGAGGGAGAGAGAGACAGACAGACAGACAGACAGAAGCAGACTTCCTGCTGAATGGGGAGCCCAAAGTGGGACGCGATTCAGGACCTGGAGATCATGACCTAAGCCGAAGGCAGACACTTAACCGACTGAGCCACCCAGGTCCCCCTCTATTTTCTCTTTGACTTGACAGTTACTTAAGAGGCTAGGATTGTTGTTGTCATTGTTCTTCTCCCCCTGCCCATCTCTTCTTGTCAATATTCTTGTTGTTTGTACTTTTTGTGGGTATTTTCTGGTTTATTGTATCACAGATCTAGCGTTTGGTCTGTCGAATTTCTGCTTTAGAGAAAATTTGGTGTTTTCTTTCTTTTATTATTATTATTTCTTTATTATGTGTTTTCTTTCCTCTTAATACACATACATGGTGAAAGTTTCATGTGCAGAAGGAAGGTAAAGGCTGTGCATGGTACAGAGTTCCATACATATCTTTGATTCAATCTTATTTACAAAAGTGTGGCATCTTTGATATCTTTAATTTTTGTCCGTTTACTTTATTCTGGGTCATGTATTTAATCACACTTTGAAAAAAAATCACACTATTTAGTTATGTGACAGACTCTCACTACTTTTGTGTTTCTGGCAACAGCTGGACCGGTGCAGGATGTCCGGGTCCTCTGCTTGTGCCACAGTCAAGGTGTTGGCTCACTGCGTTTTCATCTGAAACTCGGGCTCCTGCTCCAAGCTTATTTCTGTTACTGACAGAATTCAGCTCCTTGTAGTTGTCGGACCAAAGTCTGCATTTCCTTGCTGGCTTGCCACCAGGAGCTGCCCTCATTCTTGGTCACTTAGCCCCTCCATCTTTTTTTTTTTTTTAAAGATTTTATTTATTTATTTGACAGAGATTACAAGTAGGCAAGAGAGGCAGGCAGGGAGAGAGAGGAAGAAGCAGGCTCTCCTCGGAGCAGAAAGCCCGATGTGGGGCTCCATTCCAGGACCCTGGGATCATGACCTGAGCCAAAAGCAGAGGATTTAACCCACTGAGCCACCCAGGTGCCCCAGCCCCTCCATCTTTAAGTCTGCAATGGCATCTGGAATCCGCCAGCTTCCAATCACTCTGACTTTTCCTTCTGCCACTGGCCAGGGAAAGCTCTCTGCTTTGAAGGGCTATGGGATTAGATTAGGCTCACCTGGATAATCTCCCAGCCTTAAGGTCCACTGGGCCATATGGTGCAACAGAATTATAGTGGCGACGTCTCATCACAGGCACAGGTTCCTGGGGAGCAGGCGGGATGTCTGTGGGGGGAGGAGGGAGGGTGTGTGTGTGTGTGTGTGTGAGAGAGAGAGAGAGAGAGAGAGATAGGCATACTATCCTGCATAATGGCTCTTCATGATACAAGATACATTTTATGAGAAACTCTATTTTTCAAGTGCCAAACAGCACAGCTTTAAATTACATAAAACAAATCCAGCAAGAAACGTTAGATCAGGTCTAGGTGAGCGGGGCTGATGGGAGTCCTGCCTTTCACCTGGAGCTGGTTTTAGTGAGCTACAGGTGGCTGTCGTGGATGGTCAGCTGTTTCGCCACCTGCCTCCGTCTTCCCAGACCACGTACCTGGCTTCTGGGGGCGGCAGTGCTGAGCTTTGGCCGCCCAGCGGCTTGAGTGCAGATCTCTGGGGATCACCTAGGGTGGCCCTGCTTCAGCAAAGGGCCACTACCCTTGTCTCTCCGGGCTGAGCAACCGGATCAGGCCTGCCACAGGAGGCCCCTGGTGTTTGACTTGAGCTGAATTTTATGTCACTTGCAACCAAACATACCCTGACCAACGCTGGTTATACCCAGTGTTAGCTTTAATATAAAAATTAGAGTACTGCATCCTGTCTGAAAAGACTCAGACGCTAAACAATGACAAGGACAGCAAACTCTGCCCTGATTATCCAAGACCTTCGTTCGGACCTCGGAAAGCCCGGGAGGGTGGGGAGGCCAGCGATTTCCGTCAACCGGGAGGGGCTGCTCTCATTTCCTCGGTGGGTGAAGCAAGAGTAAGTCCTCCTTCCCCTGAAAGAGCCTCCCTAAGGTGGCCCAGAGGACCTCGAAGCCACCACGTCTGTCCGGATGTTGGCGCACTTCTGCCTCCTCGACTGTGCGTCTCAGCTCGGTGAGACACGTTCATGGTAGAGAGCCTTGTACAGGGGCGCCCGGGTTGAGTCTGATTCTGGATTTCCGCTCAGAGGGGAGTCGGCTTGTGTCCCTCCCCCTCTGCCCCTAGCCCTGATCGCAGGCTCGCGCTCTTTCTTTCTAGAATAAATAAATCTTGAAGTTAAAAAAAAAAAAAAAAAAGCCTTATACAGATAAGCCAAAAGAAAAGAACAAACCCCAGGGAATCCCACTACCAGCAAACAATACCTGTTAAACAGTTTGGTGGGGATTTGGGGTCCCAGTAAGGCAAGTTACAGATTTCCACAAAACCAGCTCTAATCCTCCCTCCCCTCCTATCGTCACGCTCTCCTACGTGGTCAGTAGGGGGCGCTCCCCGCCCTCTCTCCGGACAGCGGGGGATCCGAGGACCCCCCTCTGGCCCTCCGGCCCCGCCCCGCGCGCTCAGTGCCCGCTGGGCCCCGCCCGGATCAGGCCCGGAGAGGGAAGGGCGCCGCCGCACCCCCAGTCCCCCACCGCGGCCGAGCTGCGCCAGACCCCCCGGATTCAGCGGATTCTACCACCACTCACCGCCCTCCGCCCCGCGTCCCCCCCACCGCCCCGCCCCGCCCCGACGGCAAATTGCGACAGTCCCCACTAAAGCCCGGGGCCGTTCAGGGATGGCGTCTGGGGCGCGGATCAGGCTGACCGCCTTCGGACGCCCGCGCCCTCCAGCACCTCTTTCTGGAACCGCGATTACAAGCCCTTGGGGGGCAGTTGCCCAGCCTAGGGGCGGGGGCAAGAATTCCGGGCATTCCTGCTAGATTCGGATTAAAACAAAGCCCGAGGAGATTCCTGATAGGTCCCCTGCTGCCCTTACAGGGTCAGTAAATCCCCGCCCGGGCCGCGGGTTCCTCGCTAGGCCGCTCGCCGGAGCAGCCGGGGGCGCTGTTTAAAACACTAGGACTCGCACCCCCTCCGGAGGGTCGCAAGTAACCAGCCTGGGTGCGGCCCTGGAGGAGGACATTTTTCAAAGCTTCCTGGGGAGCTTTTCCTCAGGGACTTGAGTCGAGCTGTGGGGCTTGCGTCCCGTCGGAAGGGACTGAGCTCTGTGCGTGGCCTGCAAGGTGTAAAATTGGTCCCAGTAGGCGAATTTTGTCGTACAAATACATGCAAAAATGGCATTCCACCCCATTATATGTCTGTGTTCGTTTTGATATAAAAACAATTGTTAAAAGAATCTTCAGAGGGGCACCTGGGTGGCTAAGTGGGTTAAAACCTCTGCCTTCAGCTCAGGTCATGATCCCAGGGTCCTAGGATCGAGCCCCACATCGGGCTCTCTGCTCAGCGGGGAGCCTGCTTCCGCGCCCCACCACCCCCGCCTGCCTCTCTGCCTACTTGTGATCTCTGTCGGTCAAATAGATAAATAAATCTTAAAAAAAAAAAAAAAGAATCTTCAGAAAGATTTAAATGTTTCAATTCGTACAGATATAAAAATGACCTTGAGGTAAAAATGTATTTTATTCACCTGAGGGCAAGCAGATGCAACAGCAGGTTCACAGGAGATGTTAAAAAGCACAAATTTATATGGAGTGAAGGAATTGAATTCCAAGCGGAGGCAAAACTGGTTTTTCCACAGGGGGGAGAGAAGTCACTGGCAGCTCCTGGAGCCACCTGTTTCCCTAGCCACCAGAACCTGCAATTTAAAAAAGGTGTAAAATAGCTCATGGAGAATGAACTGGGCTAGGAGCAGACAGCTTGGGGGTTGTCCTTTAAAGCTTAGTGTCTTTTTGAAACAAGTTTTTCTTCGTAATATTTTAAGTAACTATCTGGAAAAAAAAAATTTTTTTTCTTTACAGTGCTAATACTGCTGGGCTCCCCCAAACACCAAAATATTAGATTTCAAATCAGTCACTGGATGTAACATGTTTCTACTCTTTGGGTTTGGGGGCAAAAATCCACAAATACACCCGGAAATTACTACTGAGGGAAAAAGGAGAGCTTGAAGCTCTTGGGAGACTGTCGGTTGACGGGTTAAGGAGCACAGACAAGTTCAAGTCCTGCTCTGTCAGAACATAGCTGTGGGACCCTTCTTCTGGGAGCCTCTGTTTCTTCACTTGACTGTGGCATATAAGGGGGTTCCAGAAGCTTCCCTTCCCGCTGCTTCTCAGCCTGACTAGACAGAGTAAGTCACCTGGAAACAGGCTTTCTTTGTTCAGGCTAGGGTTCTTTGAGTGGTCTCCTGTGGCACCCATGGCTACCCCTCGGCACACCCCTTTGGAAGGCAGAGCTGGTGGCTGGGGACAAAGTGGGGACGAAGACGAGAGTGGGGACGAAGCTGGTGGCTTCTATTCGAAGCCCAGGGCCTTTGAGACCCATCTCCCTGTCAGCCTGCTCCCCAGGATCAGGTTGAGGACGGACTAAAATTTAATGTTATGGTTAAGAAAAGGACCTCTTGGGGCACCTGGGTGGCTCAGTGGGTTAAGCCTCTGCCTTCGGGTGGGGTCATGGTCTCACGGTCCTGGGATTGAGCCCCACATCGCATCGGGCTCTCTGCTCAGCGGGGAGCCTGCTTCTTCCCCTCTCTGCCTGCCTCTCTGCCTACTTGTGATCTCTCTCTGTCAAATAAATAAATTAAAAAAAAAAAAAAAGATCAGGACCTCTTTGTGTGTGAATTGTGGACCCCCTCTACAGCTTGTGCCCAAAAGGCAGCCTCTAAGAACACGCAAAACTGCGCTGGCCCACGTTCCACAGCGCCACCGTGTGGACGGACAGGCAACAGCTGAAGAGGGCGGCTCCCAGGCTTTCCTTTGTCGTCGGACTTGCGGACTTGACACTTTGGAAGCCCTTGAAGTTCAGTACAGTTTGGTCGTGAGTGGGCTCCACGAGGGAGAAAAAATAATTTTTCTGAGACCTCCCTGGACTAAAAGACACGCTTAGCGACATGTATACCTCCTGTATGCATGGGTGATACCCAGGAAAACGGAGTCAAACTCTGTAAAATGGAGGAAGCCACAATTGATGGGTGGATGTTGGGGTGGAGAGAGAGAGTGTGTGTGTATACGTGTGTGTGGGGGTAGTCACTTATGGGATTTCAGACCCTGCCTTCTGCATTGATGCTTCCCCATCCTCCTCTTCCCCGCGTAGAGAGGGAGACCCAAATGGAGATTTCTTTTACAAGTTTCAATGTCCCTTACAAAAGGGTCACATCTAGGGGCACCCGGGTGACTCAGTGGGTTAAGCCTCTGCCTTCTGCTCAGGTCACGATCTCAGGGTCTGGGATTGAGTCCTGCATTGGGCTCTCTGCTCAGCGGGGAGCCTGTCTCCCCCACCCCCTCTCTCTGCCTGCCTCTCTGCCCACTTGTGATCTCTGTTAAATAAATAAATAAAATCTTTTTAAAAAATGGTCACAGCGAACTCAGTTTTCAGAGCTTCTCCTGCGTCTGCTGTTTCTTAAAAATAACCAGCTCAAGATAATTCTCATGCCAAAGAGACATATTTTGGAGTGTCATATTCTTTTTTTTTTCTTTTAAGATTATTTATTTATTTATTTGACAGACAGAGATCACAAATAGGCAGAGAGGCAGGCAGAGAGAGAGGAGGAAGCAGGCTCCCCGCTGAGCAGAGGGCCCGATTCGGGGCTTGATCCCAGGACCCTGAGATCATGACCTGAGCGGAAGGCAGAGGCTTTAACCCACTGAGCCATCCAGGTGCCCCTTGGAGTGTCATATTCTACTTCAATTTTCTGTCAACAGGGGTACAGGAGGGACTCGGACTCCAACACTCAATGAGAAACATTAAACATTATACCCTCAGTGAAGGTCATACCCGTGCCACATGTGAAATGCCAGGCAAACTGAGTAAGTTCCATAAAATGGCCGTTGCCATCATTGTTACTGGGAAGCAAGATTGTAAGACCCGAAAGGCCTTTGTGTTTGTTTCCCAAAATGATCAGCAGCAGCCCTTAGAAAGGCCAAGGTCACCCTCCTTGGAGGCAGCCAGGTTATACTCCCAGGCAGATGGAGGAAATGATGGCCAGCTGGGTGGAAGGGTCTCTGCAATTTTCCATTTCGGAATTCTCCAATTCTTTTGTGAAGCCCTGTTCCCAGGGAGAGGGGCCGGGAAGAGTGGTGGGGAGGACTTGGGCTCATGTTCCACGTTCCCAGCTGATGTTCCTGGGGCCTGGGACTGGCCGCCTCCCCATGCCCCACAAGGGGGTCTGAGGTCAAGGGCATGTTTCTAGGGTTCCCATCTGATCTTGTTTGTTTCTGGCTCTAGAAGCTGGGATGAGTCCTCAGGGCCTGCAGAAGGCATCCTAAGCCTTAGCCAGATGAGCCTTTTTACCGGGACAACCCCATCCCTGGCCCTCCCATCTCTACACTGTCTACACCAGGCAGCAGGCGCCCTCCCGATGTCCCAGTGTTCTCACTCACTTCTGGGCTGTTGCACATGTTCCTGGCCTGGGAACCGTCCTTCCCAGTCTACCACGGGAATGCCACTCCTCCTTTAAGACAGAGGTGAGACATCAGGCCCAGGGTTGAAGCCTGCTCTCCACCTTGTGCTGGGGGTGCCAGTTACATGGGTCCCCTTCAGTGGGCTCCCTGATCTTCCTCCCTTCCTTCTGGGAAGCTAATGCTAGCACCCCACCCCTCTGCCAGCTCTGTCAGCCCAGGCCTGGGCCCTGAGATCTGAAATGGACTCAGGAGCAAGGCGGCCTGTGGGGCCCGATGCTGAGGCTGAGGCAGTTTCCATGCTGGGAATGTGCAGTCTCTCTGCTGAGAGCTCTAGTTCACGGGTCCAAGCTGGAGACACCCCAGTGAGCCCAGAGGAAGGGGGTGCACACCCAGGGCCCCTGCTCCTTGCCCCGCTGCTCTCTCAGGATCAAGTCTGAACACCTTTCCGAAAACCAGAAGGCCTCACAGGCCCTGCCTCCCTCAGGGGCTCCTGTCCCTTGTCACACCAGGGCCCAAACACCCTCCCACGACCCCCACCCCTGGGGAGGAGCTCTTTTCCAATTCAGCCTTGCACCTGCCTCCTCCAGCCTTTGTATGAGAAGTCCTCCCTTCTGCCTCCCTGTTCATCCCTCAGGGCACAGCTGAACCCAGCACTGACCCTGGACCCCCCCCCCCCCCCCCGCTATTTAGTCTCAGGCCCCCTTCTGCCCTCTAAAATTATGTGAGGACCCAGCCCTTCCTTTCACTTCCCTGAAGGAGAGACCCGGTGTAGACATCTGGAGGCATCTGCCCTACTCCATGATGCCTCGAGCTGGGCGCAGGTGGGGAGCTGCTGGCTTGCTCACTCTGGCCCCAGTGACTCTTCTGGGATGGCTGTTCTCCCCATGCTGGAGGTAAGCAACTTAGGCCGAGGGTCCCCAGACATGGCAGTCCCCTGCAACTCACAGCCCTGGACCCCACTGAGCTGCTGTTTCGGTGCTTGTCAAGCTTGTCAACGCTTCTAGGTTGACTGAAGGGACATCAGGGACCCCCCCCCCCACTGGAACACCAGGCTCCCCGGGAATGCACCGTTAGCCGCCCTGTTTCTCCCCCACACTGCCTCCTTTGGGGGGCAGCTCTCTAGGCTCTGACCCATGTGGTGTCTGCTTTAATCCTGGCACCCACATCCCTCTAAAGCCCTTCAAGGTGTCCTTGTGCACCCACCGGCCAAAAGCAAGGAACAAGCTGTGTCTTCAGAAATCTCGGGTAACCCCAGCCCCAGACTCTCTCTGAAGGAGATGGTGACAGAAAGTCGCACACCAGAAAAAACCCAGCCCCCTTTTATTGAGAAAATAGAGTAGATCCCTCAATCTTTTCCTTGGTGCCTCCCCACTGATATGAGGGGGCGTCCTTTTGTGCCCATCCCAAGGACGCCTGAGGGTTCACTCCATCCCTTTAGGGGGGCCCATGTTGGTCTGCTCAGGCCCTGGAGAAGTAGGCAGGGAGGGCAGGGTTCTGGAGGGGGACTGGAACAGGCGTGGGGGTGCCCTGGGTGGGGGGTGAATGGCCGCGGAGGTGGTATCTTGCTGGAATGAGGGAAGGGAGAGGAGGAACACCACCATCTCCGGAGGCCTGGCACTCTCTCCCTCCAAATTCTTCATAAATAAGACTTCACAGTAATAGAGGAATGTCCATCTCCAGGGCCAAATGGCTGGTTTCCGGGTAGGGAGCCAGGCCTCGGGGGGCACCGCACCCATCCCTTGGAGGGCTGGGCAGCACCGTGACTGTAGGGGCTGGAGCACTGCTCTCTGGCCCTGGGTCGGGGCGGGGTGGGGGGGGGGCGCTGCAGCCCATCCGGAGGGAGGTTCGGAGCATTGCTGAGGTAGTCAGGGCGGCCAGCCGCGCTTCCAGATGGGGTGGATGGAGCATCACCGGATACAGCCGGGAGCAAACCCTCCTGTGAGCAGAGACAAGCAGCAACTCCAGGCAGGTCTTGTTGGGGGGTGCGTTGTTGCTGAAGGCCTTGGGAGCTTCCATCTCCTGGAGGCCCAGGGGCATGGGCTGCAGAGGGGGCAGGGGAGGGGCCTGTGAGCCTGCACAGGGTTGAGCTTCTCCTGAAAGGGCTGCCTGGGCCCGTGGGGGAGACTGAGGCATTTCACAGGAGGTGGAGAATCTTCTCTGTGAAGACGAGAGGGCCACCCCTGTCCCATCCAGGGCCAGGCCTAACCCGGGTACCTGAGCACGGGGTTCCTTCAGAGGTCACCAGGGCCTCCCCCCAGGTCACAGGGAGCCCAGCAGAGAACCCAGGTTAGGAGGGCTACCAGAGGCCACCGGCCTTGCTCCCAAGATGACCTTCTGCAGGTGGGGGAGGACCACTTTCTGGGTAAGGTCCACGCAGTGAGGGCCCCTTCTGGCTCACCACGTCCCATCACGCCCAGGGGCCCACAAAGCCCCATGCCCCCCCACCCCACCTCCCTGTGGGGGATGGGGGGCAGGGAACCACGATCTCTACCCCGGACATTGCAGCTCCGGCCCTAAGCCGCCGGGGGGCGCTCAAGAACGCGTGGCCACACCCCTCCAGGGGTCTGGCCGCTGTCAGAGCACCTGCAGCTTGCGGGCGCAGGTGAGGTTGCCGTGCACCAGCCCCCACATGGCCAGCAGCTCGGCAGGCAGCAGCTTGTGCACCACCAGCATGGAGCGGAAGAAGCAGGGCTCCTTGTTCATGCGGCTGTTGCGGTTCCGGGAGATGCCGAACGTCTTGAAGCCCTCGTGGGCCGTGGGCTGCACGCTCAGCACCTCCAGACACATGCCCAGGAAGACGTCGTCGATGGGGTACAGCTCCAGCGTGTCGCAGGCGCGGTGCAGGCGCCGGGCCAGGCCGCCGGCCATAAGGAAGCCGCCCCCGCCCGCGTACGGCGGGTAGCTGGGCTTGCTGTACAGGACCCCCGGGATGTAGTACTTGTTGTCCTTCTTGCGGATGGGCCGGGCGTGCTGCAGGACATCGCCCACGAACAGGTCCTCTTGCGGCTGCCGGTCGGCCAGAAACTCCAGCAGGTTGGTGGGGTTGACAAAGACGTCGTCGTCGCCCTTGAAGATGAACTGGACGTGGGGGCAGTAGATGTCAAACCACTTGAGGAAGTGGATCTCCTTGAGGGTCAGGTTGAAGAAGCTGTCCAGGAAGTCCCACTGCAGGATGTCGCCGTACAGCCGGTCCTCGTAGGCCAGCAGCTGCTGGTAGTGGGCGCGCTCCTCCTGCTTGGAGGCGGTGCCCAGCAGGAAGAGGGTGCGCACAGCGCCGCGGCTCCCCAGCTCCTGCTCCTGGCCCCAGGTCTGGCGGATGGCCTCGCGGCGGTCGTGCTGCGTGATGATCGACTTGACCACCACCAGCAGGTAGACGGGGCCGCGGCACTTCTCTGGGTGGTTCAGCAGCATGGGGAAGTAGCGGCAGTGCCGGTAGGTCAGAAACTGCCGGAAATGGGGCTCCAGGCCCTGGAACCAGGGCTGCTGTGTCAGGTTGACGTTGGCTGAGCAGTTAGTGGTGCTGACGTCCCAAGTCTGGGGCCCTCGCGGGGCCATGGGCGTGGGTGCAGCCACATCCTTGGGGTTCTTCCAGAAGCTGTTGGGGTTCACCAGGTGTCCACTGGGGTTCTGGGCCTTCTGTGGCTCCCGGGTGGGCGGTGGGGGCTCTTGCAGAAACTGGTGGGGGGTCAGACTGCGCTGGAATACTGTTATGGCCACAAGCAGGGCCAGGGACAGGCACACGCTCTTGTAGACTGTTTTCTTCCTGGGGGCGGGGGGTGGGGTGGGGTGGGGTGGGGATAGACGGTGGCATGGAGGAGAGAGGAAAGGATGAGTCCCTTGTGACTTGTTGGGAGCTGCAGGGGGGCACAGACTCAAGTCATGTGATCCCCCAGTGGTTAGAGGAGAGGCCTGCTTCCTCTCCCTCCCTGCCCTGCCTCCTTGCCAGGACCCAGGGACCCACGTACAAGCGAAATGACTCTGAGTGGGTCCCCCTTACAGTCTCCAAACCGTGATTTCTTTTTCCCCCTCAATGAGGATAACAAGGAGTGAGAGCACTATCTCAGGAGACCCGCTCCCAGTGGATGTGTAGTCCTGGGAATGCTGAGTCTCTGAGGACGACCTCTGGTGGAGATTTCTGCTTGTTCCCCAACCCCAGCAAGTCACCCTGTTTGCTTTCATTTCCCTGTCCAAACCTGGTGAACCATTGGGGTGAAGCTTTGGGGTGAACCTTGGAATGGGGGGAACATTGGGAGGGGCAGACACAGGACTTGCTCTACAGCCGTGGAGCTCAATAACCTGGGGGGACACTGGGGACAGTCTTTAACGTGGGACCTGAAGAAGCCTGTCCCTTTTTCTTCCATCCCATCTGTCCAACCCAATGCAATACTGACCACATGGCTGATGGAGGCCTGAGAAGGGGGCAGGCGGCTCCTGGCACGACTGACACCGGGCCCCACTGTCTTAACATCCCGCTTGGAGAGAGAAGTTCCCCCAGCTCTACACTGGGAAGGGGACACATTCGGATTTTATTTTTCAGGGACCCTCCTTGCCCAGATACCCCCTATCACACCTATTTCAGAAGAAGAAACTAAAGCCTTTTGCAGGAGGTGCTGGCAGACCCAGGGCAGAGGCAGCGGGAAGGGGGGGCTCCCAAGGAACCTCTGTCCTCAGCTCACACTCTGGAGGTGGCCAGGCCTTCCGCAGGGTCTCTCTTGCTGAGACACAGGGGCTGGGGGCTATTGTGGAAGAGGCAGGGTAGAAGTGTGGCCTCAGGGGACCAGGCCAAGAAGAAGACAGCCCGAAACCCCAGGGGGTAGCTGCAGGGCCGGGGCTAACAGAAGAAAGAGACTGCAAAGTACGTCACAGGGACTCTTGAGAACCCTGGGGTGGCCCTCAGGACTGGCTGGTTGAAGGTGCAGGCACCCAGGGCAAGTGAATGTGGAGTCGCCTGGAGCAACATTTTCCCATGGGGTCCCAGGGTTTCCCCATGTATGCGGTTGGGGGAAGACTGGGTCAGCCCAGGTGCTGGACTGGGGGCGGTTTGGAAACGGAGACTCGACCCTCCCAAAGGGGACAGTAGAATATTCCGGGGTCAGGGTCTCCTGGGGGTTTCAGCGAATCACCCCTTCCCCCCAGTTAGGGAGGTCCAGACTGGAGGAAGTCGTGCGGGGGGGGGGGGGTCACCCTAGGGGAGGGGGATGCGGCGGAGGTGTCCCTCTGCTCCAGGCCGGTCCACCTGCACCGCCCCACTCCATTTGTAGGACAAAAGTCCCGCAGCGGAGGAAAGAGAAAGGGAGAGGGGGAGAGGTGGGGGACCAGAGGCTCTAGCTCCCCGGGAGAAAGGAGAGCCCCTCGCGGGTGTGGTAGAGAACGGGGGTCGCCAAGGACGCAGGAGGTCCTCGGAATGGGGGACGGGACCCAGCTTCCCGGAGAGCCCTTGGGTCCCCAAAGCTCCGAGTCCCGGAGTGGGATCCGGGTGCCGAGGGGCCCGGGCCCGGGGGAGCCGAGGGGCCGCCCGCGAGGGCAGCGCGCACGGCTGGTTCGGGCGCCGCGCCCCGCAGGGCATCCCGGCCGCCGCCGCCGAGCCCGTCAGTCCCGGGAAACTGAGTCCAGCTCCGGAGCACCGAGCGCGGCATCATCCTCCGGTCCCCGGGAGAGGCCCGGCGCCCCCCCGCGCCCGTGAGTCCCCCCAACCTCGGGGGGAGGGAGCCGGGGGTCCCCGCAACCCCCGCCCTGGCCCCCCGCCCGACGGCCCGGCCCGGCCCCCACTCACCACAGAGACATGGCGGCCCGGGCCGGGGCGGCGGCGGAGCGGGGCGCGCGGGTCGCAGCTCTGGGCGCCGCGGCTCGGGGACGGCGGGCGGGGACCGGGACGAGGCGGGCGGGAGCGAAGGCCCGGCCGCGCCCCCGCCGCGACTTTCCTCTTCCCCGCGGCCGGAGGAGGGGCCGGGAGGGGCCGCGGCGGCCCAGGTGCGTTAACCCCTTCGGCGCCCCCGCCCTCTCACCCCTCGGCCGCGGGCCCGCCGACCCACCCCTCCGCCGCACCGCCCGCCCTCCCCTCTGTGGCCAGTGGCCCATTTCGCAGAGGCGGAACCCGGGGTCCGACCCGGAGTGGCCCAGTCGGAACTTCGGAGCCCGCGAGGGTCGCTTCCGTCCCCGACTACTGGGTTTGCCCCGCGGAGCTTCCCTGTGGTCGTCTGTCCCTCTGGACGCCTGTGAGCCGGGAGACCACTCACCGCCCACCTTCCACGGGCCCCCAGGTCCCCACCATCTCCCTCTGGTCCCATTCAGGACTTTTCTTCGGTAGTGGGGGAGGCAGAGGAGGACAGGGCTTGCTTTTCCCCTTCTGCTTTCCTCTGCCTTCTTCCTTTTCCCCCCTTCCCAGGCAGACCTCCCTGCACCCAGCTGTTGGGGACCTTGGGCCAGCTACCTAGGGCTGGTCTACAGGGAAGAGGGACTGGGGGGAGCAATGTCCCTGGAGGAAGAGGCTCCCAGGAGGCTGGGCTGCCGATGTTAGGGACCACAGCTCTGGAAGCCTTCTCTGGAAACCAGCCCGAGGCCCTCCTCACTACTAAGGGAAGGCCTGCTTGCCTGGCTGGGACGTCCTCTCTTTTCAACCATCAGCAAATATTTCACTCAAACCCTTTTTGTCCCCAGCCTTTATTAATCTGCTTACATGTGTGCGGGACCCAGCCCTTCCTGGGGAGTGGGCTCAAGCAGATGTACAACACAGATGGCCAACCTTGGCCCAGCAGGGTCTGGGGTGATAGGTGTTTCCATCCAGGTGACTTCCAGAATCCTCTAACCGGTAAAAACCTCTGCTGATCTGGCTAGTTGTCCATGTGCCTGTTGTAGTTTTGTTCCAGGTCGAGGTCCCATCACGAGCTGATAGAAGGACCTCAAAAATGCCCAGAGAATTGAAATGGAAGCATTTCACAGTCCAAGAAATAAAAGCTAAGATTCATCAAAGAGTTACAATATGCAAAGCCTGATTTTAGGCTCAACCATGAATCACTTAATCCTAGAGGCACATACATTTATTATTCTTACCTTACAGAGGAGGAAATAAAGGTGCCCAGAGTAGGAAAGCCCTGTGGGCCAGGTCTCATAGTAAACAAAGCCAGGAGGCTTGCCTGGCTCCAGAGGCAGGCCCTGAGCCCTTGGAGGACAGCAGTGACAGGGAGGTATTTTGCAGTCGAGGGGTGCCTCGGGAGGTCAGGAGGTCCCTGAGTGTAGAGGCTGGTGGTAGAAGCCTAATGAAGCTTTTCCTACTGAGCTGGGCCCTAGGACCCTGAGCCTGAGGCGAGGAGCTTCCTCAATTATTTTTCTTTTTCTTTTATTTTAAAGAGTTTATTATTTGTTTGACAGACAGAGATCACAAGTAGGCAGAGAGGCAGGCAGAGGGGGTGGGGGAAGCAGGCTCCCTGCTGAGCAGAGAGCACCATGTGGGGCCGGACCTAGGACCCTCAAATCATGACCTGAGCCGAAGGCAGAGGCTTTAACCCACTGAGGCACCCAGGCACCCCTCCTCAACTCTTTCTTTAAGGCTCAGGGGCCCCTTGGAAGGGGAGGAAAAACCCAAGATGCACTAAGAATTTGCTGGGATGTTGTAAGCTCTGCTCAGAGAAAGTGAAAGTTCTTCCCTGTAGAATTCCAGAGAAGAACCCTGGGGCCAGTGCTCTTTCTAATGGCCCTTTCCAAGTACCAGGGCTGGAGGAAGGTCTGACCAGATGACAAAAGCCCCCCTTGGCTTGGCTGCCTGCCCCTGAGGCCACCGCACCCCCATAGGCCGCCTGTCCCAGCTGGCACCTGCACTCCACTCCACTGCCCAGGTTTCTGGGTTCTCCCCCTTCACCCTGCAAGCGTGGCCTGGAGAGAGGGACAGGGCTGCCTGGCTGGGGACATCTCAAGGGACCTCAGCACTGACCCCTGACCTAGCAGCTGTGGGGTTTCCTCAGGTGCCAGGGAGGGGCAGACAGGAAGGAGTTTGGAGCCTAGACTAGAGCCTCTAGGGGCCTGGGGGTTGGGTCAGGGCTCTGCATTTCCGGGCTGTCAGTAGGGGCAGGTGGCTTATCCCCTCGAGACCTCAATTTCCTGCCACTACAGGGTGACGTGGGATGAAGCACGCGAAGTGCATAGATTAGTGTCTCCTACACGGTGGCGTTAGGACAGGTGGGCTGCTGTTGATGTTACGATTGTCAACATTTGGCCCAAGCCAGGGGCCCCAGAACTCACCGGGACAAGAAGGTAAAAGGGGGAAGCCACTAACAGTCAGCTGAGTGTTTACTGGGGGAATTGGGTCCCCTGAGAGGAGCTGGTTGTCCTCATGGGCTCATTTGATCTGGGCCTGGGCAAATGAATGAAAATTAAGTACGCGGCGTGGGGGTGGGGCATGTGGGGGCCAGGCGGGACCCTGGGCCGCTTTCACTGTCACTCTGACAGGTTCCCCCCGCAGGGTGCTCAGCCGGGCCCTGTCCTATCAGGAGCGCCAGGTCTGGCTCCTGCCACCTGTCCTGCCTGCAGGCAGAGCCCAGCGGACTCCTGCTCATTATTATCTCCAGCCCCAGCTGGGGTGGTTGAGCAAGGCCCCTGAGGACCAGGGTGGTGGGGCTGGAATCCGTCCCTGCCCAGAAGGGCGGGCCCTCACATCCCAGGAGGTGGGGGAGGTGGGGGTGGGGTGGGGAGTGGGGAGAGGAGGGTCTGGAGCCTGGAGGGAGGGCGGAGAAACAGGAAGAGTAGCTGGGTAGGCCGCCAGCGTCCCAAGCCCTGGTGGCTTAGAGGTCCCTGGCACTGGTTATCCCCTCTTCCTCTCAGGCTGATGGGCTGCCCTGGGAGAGGGAGCTCTCCTCCTGCCCAGAAGCTCCCTGTCCCTCAGTGTCCCCATCTTCCCCACACCTCCTGGGCACCTTCTCTCCCCCTTTCGGTCCCTGCTCCCTTGTTCCTGTCCCTTGTCCCCCTCTCCATCCCTCTCCACATTTTCTCTTACAGCTGCCCCACCACCCCTGAGAATGGCTTGGAATCCAGATCCTGCTGCTTTGACCCTAACACAGTGTGGGCTTTCACAGGGAAGGAGTGGCCTGGGGGTGGGTGGCTGTGGGGAGACATCTGGAAGGCCAAGGTTGCCCCGGGTCAGCCTTTGACTGGCCAGAGTGGGGCTGACTGGGGCCCCAGAGGCACGGGGTTGCTTGGTGTGAGCCGGGTGGTGGCTGAGAGGTAGAGATTTGCAGTTGGCTGTAGTCACGTCAGAGCAGCCCCACCGTGTTGGTGAGTGTGGGACGGAACTCAGTTTGGTATTTAAAAACCCTGAGGAGACCTATACTCCAGGGCAGTTACAAGACTTGGACAGCCATGGCAGGGGCTACACTCGCAGAGGGCCTATTCATTGGCAGTGGAGTGTCGGAAGTCCCTCTTCAGGGAAGAGTGTCCCTGAAGATGTGTGCTTGGCAAGAAAGACTGCACAGCCCCCTCTCCCTGAACAAGTCCAGCAACCCAACAGAGCAGTACCTTGGGTCCGGAACTTTCTCTCATTGGTCCTGGATGCCCCACACAATGACCTGACTGGAGGGTTGCCCCGTCTTTGTCCATCATGTCCTCGAATCCACCCAGAGAGAAGCTTTCTCGCACAGGACGGAGAGTGGGACTCTGGTGGAAAATCTGTTTCGTGCTTCTCGGAACTGATGCTTTAAGTGGGGTAGCACTGATTTCATTATAACCGGCCATCTGGTGAGGAGCTGTAGGGGGAGGCCTGCCATCTACTCTGACCTCTGGTCCTTAGAGGCCCCCACCTCCCCTGCAGAGGATGACCCCCCTGCAGGGCACCCTGGGAAGAACCGCCCAGTCAGGAGGACACAGCACCAAGAAGAAGGAAAGAGACTAAGAGGAAGCTAGCAGAGAGGTGGGAAGGTGGAGGAAGATCTGGGATCTGTTGGTGCTGAGCCCTCCCATTCCAGCTCTTTTGGTCAGCAGCGGGCAAGGGGCAGAGGAGGGACAGGACGGGGAGGCAGCTATGGAGGAAAGTGGGGACAGAGTCGGGGAGAGGTGACGAATTCACTTTCCCAGTCAAGCAGTTGGCAGCTGAGGAAGCAGGGGTGGGTTTGTGAACTTGGCAAGAGAAGGAAAGAGTGGCACAGCCTCTGGGGGAGAGACAATGAGGAGTGTTTAGCCTCAGGCAAGGGGTTCCTGTGCACCCAAGCGCAGGTGCCTGTCAATCCCGATGCAAGGATTATCTAGGGCTCTACCAGGTGTGAGTGACAGAAGCCCGACTCACAGCAGCTCAAGCAAAAGAAATGTATTTGCTCCTGTGACAGGAAACCCTTGTCTCCTGCTCTCGTTCTCTCTCCACAACCCATGCCCCTGGATAGTCCACCTATCTCTTGGCTCTTCTACAGCCAGAGGCTCCATCCATGAGAAGGAGGAGAAGAGCAGGTGTGCCGATGGCCTCGGGCATTTATCACTCCATCTTGAGGGTCCCAGAGGAAAGAGGTTTTTTCCTCCGAACTTCTCAATTCCCAGAGAAAGGACTCTCATTGGTCTTGCCTCAGTCACATGGCCAGACCTGGGCTGGTGCTCGTGTCTGGGGGTCTGGGTATGATGACTGGCCTGGGTGTTCCCTGTGCTGGTTGGGGCAGGGCCCTGAGACTAGCAGCCCCACAGAAACTCCCTGGAGGGGGCTGATCCCTCAGAGGCCGCTGCTGTGATTAAGAAAGCAGGGGAAGGGATGCTGGGTCAGTCTCCCCACTCATGCCAAATCCCATTGGTCCTTCAAATTGCCCTCCAAAACAAAGCCCTAAGACCAAGAGCCCCAGAAGGAAGAAGAAAGGGGTGGGTGGCTGTGTGGGAAATGTTCCCGCATGTTTTCCTGACAAATCTTCTCTCCTGGATGGGAGGCGCCCCCAGGTTGGCCAGTGGAGGGCTGGCCACTCTCTGGCCTTTTTCCTTTGCTTGGGCCTCTGCTGGCTGGTCTGGGGGCAGCCAAGGCCACCCACAGCTTTGAGGGTGTGGGAGCCGGTTGGGTGAAGGTGGAGCTGGGCAGCTGGAAAGAGGAGCCAGAGTTCAGCAAGGCCCAGGAACAAGGATCTGGGCAGTCTTGGGAGAAGTGGGGGAGGGGAGGCTAGGCAGGACGGGCAGACGCTCTCCCCAGGCCAGTTGGGCCGCACCCAGGCTCCCATCAGAAGGGTGTGGGAGACACACACAGAGAAACACACACTTTCTCTCACAGACACAGACAAATGCACACTCATAGCCAAGCGACCTAGGTGTACAGATGACCCAGACCCAGGCACATACACATGCACCCAGGAACACACACACACACGACACTCATACACACAGACACATTCCCTCAGAAACATGTGAATTCAGGGACATGCACACATCACACTCATATTCATATACACATGAGATGTACGTACACCCAGAAGATATAGATGGCCCCCCAACAGAGATTCACATTTCTAAAGATGCGAGCACACACACACACACACACACACGCCCTTAGACATACCCACGGTCACACATACACAGATACTCAGCACACAGAGAGACATACCTAGAAAGACACATACCTTCACCCACATATTCACACAGGCCCAAGGTTTTCCCCAGGCAGGAGGGGCCTTCCCTGACCACCTTGTCTGCTACCAGCGAAACCCTACCTGATGGGCCCCTGGGAACAGGCTGGGGACCAAGCAGGTCCCAGTGTATCCACGTATGGCCTCTTTTGATCTGTCCCAGGGTCCTCAAGTCTGTGCCCATCCCTACCTCCAGGAGCCTCTGAGCACTGCCCACAGGCCCTTGATACCACCCACATCTACCCCCAACCCCTATTCCGGCCATCCTGGCCTTCTCCCTTTTACTGAGATCCCAGCCTTCTGCTCAAATGCATCCGCCCTTCTGAACCAAGTGAATTCCTGTCCATCTTTCAAAACCCGGCTCAAATGTCCCCCCTCTTGGCTGGCATCACATCTGTCTGTCCCTCTTCCATCTGTCCCACCAAACTGGACACAACGAAGAGCAGGAGACAGCCCTGTTTCCCTGGCAGCCCAGGGGCGGGGAGGGGAGGCACTGACGCCTATCGGTTGAATAGCCCGGGGGAAGATCCGCTAGCTTGGGCCACCTGGAGGAGACCCTGGCAGGGCCGCTGCCGCTGTCTTGCCTCGGTCATATTCTGAGGATGACTGGGTGTGCCTCCCCCAGTAAGGCGGGGGCATCCCAGACAGTCGTGCAAAGCCTCAGCCCCGCCCCCAGCACACACGTTGGAATGCATACTGACATGCATTCACACACAGGTGGGCATCGTGCCCCCTTGTCCTAGGCAGCTGGGCGGCCCCTCCCCCCCGGCCACCAGTGACTCACACCCCCACCCGCCAGGCGGTCTGCTTGGGCACACACTGCCTCCTTTCAGCCCCTCGGTCTCAAACACTAGCTTAGTCTTCCCTCCTCGGCACCTCCCCTTCCCCAGAGCTGGCCTGCCCTCCCAGCCTGGCAGCATGGCCCCACGGGGAGGCCACGCAGAGGCCTCCTTCCTCTCCGGAGCACAGGGCTCCCTGTCTCTCGTCACCCGGCTCCTGTCCAAGCCAGCCTTGAATGGCTGCCTTTTCATGGCCCGGAGCCTGGCCAGGTGCATTCTGGGCAGCCCCGCGCCTGCCTGTGTCTGCTGGGAAGCCGGAGGGCCTGGTGTCCCTACCACTGGGGCAGGAGAGCCAGAGAGGCTTGAGACGCTCAGCTTCTGGTCACAGACCTCCTCACACCTCCTCCTGGCTGCCCCTTCCCCTGGCTGCCCCTTCCCCTGTGCCAAACACTCTAGGCAGACTGTTCTCATTCCCATTTTACCAAGGGAACAGTTGAGGCCCAGAGAAAGCTCATCCTGCTGGTGAACAGTGGAGTCGGACCGCAGTCTCGGGGGAAGAGGGTTGGTAACTGAGTGTACCTCATGGGATGGCATGGGGTGGCCGAGCCAGGCAACCTGAAGGGTTCCTCGAGTCTGCCGCACGTGATTATGGGCACAAAAGCGGTTCTGGGTTTTTTGTCCAGCACCCTTCCCTTCTTTTGGTGACAGACGTCCCCGTTTAGTTTTGGGGTGGGCTCGCAACCAGGCTGAGCCAGTCACCAATCCCTGAAGCCTCTTCTTGCCCCAAGGGTGGGCTCAGTCCCAGGGATGGGCCTTTGACCTGCAGTGGGCCAATGAGGGCTCTCCCTTCGGGAGTTTCACAGTGGAATGAGGAGAGGGCCACCTTCCCTCTGACTGTGGGGATTTTGAGGGTACAACTCAACATTTTGGGCAATGTGTCATGTGCACCCCATGCCCCGTTCACTCATCAGCAGGAGAAGACAAACCACCCACAGAGCGAAACAGAAACAGAGTCTAATGGGGCCAGAACCATGGTTCTAGAGGCCAGCTTGTTAGCGAAATAGAGCCCCTCCCTCAAAGATACGCACGCCCTAATCCCCAGAACCTGTGACTCTGGAGGGTAATGACAGGCAAGAAGGATGCAGATGTAAGTTTACAGACCTTGAAACAGGGTGACTAGTCTGTTACCAGATGGGCCTGATCTAATCACAAGGGCCCTTGGAAGTAGAGAACCTTCTCTGGCTGAAAGCAGAAGACAGGCAGCAGAAAGCAAAGTCGGGGAGCTTCCGGGCCTGAGCAAGATTTGGCATATGCCTGTACTGGCTCTGAAATCTAGGGAGACCCTTGCAGCCCAGAGACCAGAGTGGGGTCTCCGGGGGCCAAGGGCGGCCCCCAGCCGAAGCCCCCAGCTGACAGCCAGCAAGGATACGAGGACGTCGGTCCCACAGCCACAAGGACCTGCATTCTGTCCCGAGGCTGAATGAGCTCAGAAGCAGATTTTCCCCAGAGCCTCCCAATAAGAGCCCAGATGGCCATCACCTTGCTTTTGACCTTGTAAGATCCTGAGCAGAGAAACTAGCTGAGCCAACCCAGGCTTCCAATCTCCAGAGCGTGAGAGGATAAATCTGCAGTTTCGAGCTACGGAGTTTGTGGTCACTTTCTTGCCGCAGCATTAGGAAGATAATACAGGCCCCAAGACCTAGTGTGACAGACACTGCCTCCCCTGATTGGGTTACAGGTGCCAATAATTTTTT
>PISX010027515.1:0-22878 GCA_004024625.1 Mellivora capensis | reverse complement strand
TAGTTTAATGCTCTGTTGTTAGGCACATACACATTAAGAACTGTTATGTCATCTTGGAGAACTGACTCCTTACCATTGTGTAAAATGCCCTTCTTTATCCCTGATACCATTCCTTACTTTGTAGTATACTCTGTTGATACTAACACAGCTACTTCTGCTTTCTTTTGAATAGTATTAGTATTATATATTTTTCTCCATCCATTTGTTTTTAATTTACCTGTGTCTTTATATTTAAGATAAGTTTCTTGTAGACAGCATATATTTGTGTCATGCTTTTTGATCCATTCTGACAATCTTTGTCTTTAATTGGTATACTTAGACCATTGACCTTCAAAATGAATACTGATACACTTGGATTATATCTACCATATTCTGTACTATTAGGTGCCCTTGATCTCTGTGCCTGTTCTTTTTTTTTTAAGATTCTATTTATCTATTTGACAGACAGAGATCACAAGTAGGCAGAGAGGCAGGCAGAGAGAGAGGAGGAAACAGGCTCCCCGCTGAGCAGAGAGCCCGACGCGGGGCCCGATCCCAGGACCCCGAGACCATGACCTAAGCCAAAGGCAGAGGCCCCAACCCACTGAGCCACCCAGGCACCCCTCTGTGCCTGTTCTTGTCTTCCACTCTTTTTCTGCATTTTTTTTTCATGATCCCACCCTCACTCTCCTGCATTTTTTGTTTTAACTGAGCATTTTATATGTTTCCATTCTCTCACTTATCATTTTAGTTATACTTTTTTTTTACCCTTTCTAGTCCTTACCGTAGAGTTTGCAATATACATATACAAGTAATACAAATCCACTTTCAATCAACACTACACCACTTCACAAGTAGCGTCCGTACTTTATAATAACAAAATTATCTTAATTCTTCCCCCTCATTCTTTACATCATTGCTATTATTCACTTATATATAATAATCCCTAAGCATACATAATTGAATACACTGTTCCTATTATGTTTATGAACAAACTGTTATCTGTTGGATCAGTTAAGAATAAGAAAAAGGTTAAGGTGCCTGGGTGGCTCAGTCATTAAGTGTCTGCCGTTGGCTTAGGTCACGATCTCAGGGTTCTGGGATCAAGCCCTGCATCAGGCTCCCTGCTCAGCGGGAAGCCTGCTTTTCCCTGTCCCACTCACCCTGATTGTGTTCCCTATCTCACTATCTGTCTTTCTGTCAAATAAATATATAAAATCTTTAAAAATAAATTATTTTAGCTTCACTTATTCCTTCTTTGAAGCTCTTCCTTTCTTTATGTAGATCCGAATTTCTTACCTATACTGTTTTCTCTCTATGAATTTCTTTTAACATGTTTCACAAGGCAGATCTACTAGAAAAAATTCTCTTAATTTTAAAAAATTAAGATGTAATTGACATATAACATTGTGTATGTTTAAGGTTATTTTGATATATTTATATACCGTAATATGATTATCACCATGGTGTTAGCTAATACCTCTAACACATCATATTATTATCATTTCATTTTTTGTGGCAAGAACAATTAAGATCTAGTCTCTCAGAAACTTTGAAGTTTATAATACAGTATTATTGACTATAATCTCTGTGATGTGTATTAGATCCTCAGAACTTATTCATCTTTAGTTGCAATTTTTACCCTCAAACAACATCTCTTCAATTCTCCCACACTCCAACTCCTGGAAGCCACCCCACTATTCTACTCTGTTTCTGTGAGTATTGCTTTCCCAGGTTCCACATATAAGTGATATCATACAATATTTTTCTTTCCCCTCAATTTTTGTTTGCCTGAGATAGTCTTCATTTCTCCTTCCCTTTTTTTTAGATTTTATTTATTATTTGACAGCGATCACAAGTAGGCAGAGAGGCAGGCAGAGAGAGAGGAAGGGAAGCAGGCTCCCCGCCGAGCAGAGAGCCCAATGCGGGACTCCATCCCAGGACCCTGAGATCATGGCTCAAGCCGGAGGCAGAGGCCCAGCGCACTGAGCCACCCAGGCGCCCCTCTCCTTCACTTTTGAAGCAAAATGTTGAAGGGTGCAGAATTCTAAGTTGGTGATTTATTTTTCTCTCGACATTTCAAATATTTCACTCTGCTCTCAT
Organism: Mellivora capensis; assembly: GCA_004024625.1. NCBI lineage: Eukaryota > Metazoa > Chordata > Mammalia > Carnivora > Mustelidae > Mellivora > Mellivora capensis. Next base: position 20,796 of record PISX010027515.1, on the reverse strand, counting down.
CTTCCATTGGTCATGAGAAGATGTCAGATGTAATTCTTAATCTTTGTTCCTCTATAGGTAAGATTTTTTTCCTGTTTTCTGTGATGATTTTTTCCTTATTTTTGATTTTCCATAGTTTGAAGATGATATGCCTAGATGTTGTTTTTCTTTTTGTTTTTCATTTATCTTGCTTGGAGTTCTCTGAGGCTTTTGGATTTGTAGTTTGATGTCTGATATTAATTTGAGGGAAACTCTCAGTCATTATTGTTTTAAATATTTCTTCTATTCCTTTCTCTTTTTCTTCTTCTGGTATTCCCATTATATGTATGTCATACCTTCTGTGGTTGTCCCACAGTCTTTGCACATTTTGTTCCTTTTTTTCAGTCTTTGTTTTCTTTGATTTTCAGTTTTTGGGTTTTCTGTTGATATCTCCTCTAGCTCAGAGATTCTTTCTTTAGCCATGTCCAGCCCCATTTAATAAGCCCTTTAAAGGGATCCTTCATTTCTGTTATAGTGGTTTTTATCTCTAGCAATTTTTTTGGCTCTTTCTCAGGATTTCCATCTCTTTGCTTACATTGTTTCTGTTCTTTATGCTACTTTATCCATTAGAAACCTTAACATATTAATCATAGTTGTTTTAAATTACTGGTGTGATAATTCTAATGTCCCAACCATATCTGAGTCTGGTTCTGATCCTTGCTCTGTTTCTTCAAAACATCCTTTTGGTCTTTAGTATGCCTTGTAATTTTTTCTTGAAAGCTGGAGATGATATCCTAGGTAAAAGGAATGGCTATAAATGGGCTTTTAGTAATGTGGTGGTGAGGTGTGAGTGAAGGGGAAGCATTCTATAGTTCTGTGATCAGGTCTCAGTCTTTTAGTGAGCCTGTACCTCTGAAATGTAAACTTCACAGGTGTTTTTCAGTTTTTTTCTCTCCCCTTATCTGGGACAGGATGGTGAGAACGAACTGGAGTTTGGGATTTCCTTTCCCCAGGTTGTTAAAGTTAGGTTCTGATGATAATAGCAAGTAAGACCCTGGTTTCTCCTCAGGGCAGACCTTGTTAAGAAGAGAGTGCTCTTGAATGTTTCAGAATGGTTCCTTTTCCCCTCTCTCTGCAGGAAGCCCAAGGTGATTTTTCCTCAGTATTTGTTGTGGGAATCTGGTAGAGATCATGGAGGTAAATCTCACAATATTGTGCTCTCACCCCCATAATTGAGCCCTCCTGGAGTTTATAAATCTGAGTTGTCTGGACTGAGCCTACAGCAATTTGTCATTTACAATTCAGATTTTCCTACCCTGGCACTGGTTTCTGTGGCAGTTTCTGCTTGTGAGTCTCTGCTTGGGTGAGCTGTGGCTCCCTTTATTCACTTGTCTGTCTCTCTAATCTTGAGGGCAGCAGTTTGCCTTGTGTACTCTCCTTGCTTAATATCCAAGAACTGTTCATTTTTCAGTCCATTCACCTTTTTACATATTGTAAGGAGTAATGACTCCCAAGCTCCTTATGTGTAGAACTAAAAATAAGAAGTTCCTTATTGCACTTTTTAATTGATAATTTTTTTTTAAGATTCTATTTATTCATTTGAAAGAGAGAAAGATGGAGAGCACAAGTTGGAAAGAGTCAGAGGGAGAAGCAGACTTCCCACCAAGCAGGGAACCCAATGTGGGACATGGGATCACGACTGAGCCGAAGGCAGAAGCTTAATGGACTGAGCCACCCAGGTGCCCTTAATTGATGATTTAATGACTATTGTTAGTTTTGTGATGCAGTAAATAGGTAAAGTGAGTACTTCAGAAACAACTGTACAAGATTCATCTAAAATACTCCAGTCTATCTCTGTGATGTTAAATAACCTCAGGATTGAGACCAATAAAATTCAATGAATGGGAGGAGAGATGCTAGTGATCTTTCCTGTGTGGTCAAGGGCTATATAAATGTTCATTGAAAGAGAGGTCAATTTTGGAGATATGGATCCTCCAACTCAAAAGGAGAGCAATGTGGGGAAATACACTAAGAAGCCAGTTTTTACTTTCTGGCAATTTTCCCAAGGGAAAACTGTCTATTTGTTTCCTAGGATCTTTTCACTGCTAAATTTCAGATGTTCTGAGAAACCAGTAATTCAGGCTTCATGATGACCAAACCCTAACTTAGAAATGTGAAATGAGGGGCGCCTGGGTGGCTCAGTGGGTTAAGGCCTCTGCCTTCAGCTCAGGTCATGATCCCAGGGTCCTGGGATTGAGCCCCTCATCGGGCTCTCTGCTCAGTGGGGAGCCTGCTTCCTCCTTTCTCTGTGCCTGCCTCTCTGCCTACTTGTGATCTCTGTCTGTCAAATAAATAAATAAAATCTTAAAAAAAAGAAATGTGAAATGATCAGTAGTTTTACTTTTATGGATACCATTTTATTACCACTCAATTTCTTTTCAATTTAGACTAAAAATAGTCAATTGAAATTAAGAAAACACACAGCATGTATTTATTGGTAAGAAACTGAGAAGAATTATATATTTAAAAAAAAAGAAACTGAGAAGAATTATTCCAAAGCTTGTACATCTGGTAGTAACTTAAAGGATTTAAAATATTTCTAGGCTTCATTGGCGATCCAGTATCACAATTACCTATGAAAAGGTAAGTTAGTGCTTTATTGCATGAGCTAATTACCAACCCCATGAGACAACACCTCAAGTTCATATTTTATGCTTCTCTGTTCCCATTAACAATGTTGGTGCAAACAGGGTATTCTGGGAGTAAACTCACAAAGTTATTTTTTATTGTACAAGTTATTGTGGTTTTCAGTGTTTTCTTTAAATAGAGACATTGAAAAGCTACACTTACAGATTGCTTTTGTAGCATTACAACAGGGTCAGTCAATAACAATACGCAAATCTTAAACTGAATCAGTCTCCTGGACATCCACACCTTTATCTCATTCCTGCCATTGATCTAGTCTGGTAAGAAATGGAGGAAAGCCCTTTTCATGTACACTGATACATAGATCTGCAGCCACTGAAACATCTTGGGGAAGCAACATAGGTTTTTTTTAAAAATCCCCTCAAGTTTCCTTGGTATGATATCCTCCTTAGTACCAGCTCTTCTGATGATTTGGTTAGATCAGCTTTAAAATACAAAAGATCTTGACTCTTGCCAGCAAAGTAAAGAATGTGTGGCTACCTTTCACATCCCTCCAAGTGTTCTGATCAAGACTTCGAAAAAATAATTTACCTGAATTTTCCCCCACTCTCCTTTACCTCCTCTTCTTTGGGGAAAAAGAGCTGTCAAAATTGATTTGTTAGTAAACCACACAATAAGGAATATAGTATATGAGCAAGAATTTGTCACTGGAATTTTCTGGTCTTAAGAATCCAGCAGTGGTATCTTTTTTCCCCAAAAGATTTATTTATTGGGACATTTGGTGGCTCAGTGGGTTAATCAGCTGCCTTTGGCTCAGGTCATGATCCCAGGGGCCTGGGATCGAGACCCATGTCAGCTTTCCTGCTCAGTGGGGAGCCTGCCTCTCCCTCAAAAAAAAAAAGATTAATTTTAGTGAGAGAGAAAGAGAGCACACATGTGTGGGTGGGCAGAGGGGCAGAGGGAGCGAATCTTAAGCAGACTTAACACTTGATCTCACGACCCATGAGATCATGACAAACAAACAAAACGAAACGAAAAACAAGAGGCAGGCTAAACCGAAAACTGAGTGAGCTACTCAGGGCCCCCCAGGCAGTGTTTCTTAACAAGGCCTGTTACTGACATTCCTTTTAGTTGCCCTCATGTTGGGCAGAAACCTGGATTATGTGGGATGGAAAAGGACTGCAGAAGCCCATTACTACTCTATTTTTTTTCATCAGTCAGTAACATATAGAAGATCATCCTCTCCTCTGGTTCTAGCCCTTTACACATCACCTAGTGACCCAGGACCTAGTTCTTGCCCTTGGAAAGCTTACACACTCCTGAAGAGGAATGAAGCATCATGGTAGACGCTGGTAGGTATTAATACAAAGAAAATAGAGCCCAGAATATGCTTATGTGGGCCTGAGGTGAATTCTATTAGGTAGGAATCATTACATCTGGACTAAATCATTGAATAAGTGTTTGCTAAAGCCTTACAATGCACCAGGTATGGTCCTAAAAGAAACAGCAGAGAGTAAATCAAAGTCCCTACCTTCATAGAACTGACATTCTAGTTAAGAGAGAAAGACAATAAGCAAATAAACAAGGATTAAGTATATAGCCCAGCAGTAACAAGTACAGCAACGCAGACATAGAGTAAAATTGGTGAGGTTATGGAGAATATTCTTTTGTTGTCAAAAAGGAGAGACTTCTTTGAGAAAGTAACCTTTGAGCAGACATCAAAATGCAATGAAAAATGAAACAAGTCGGTATTTGAAGGAAGAGTTTTCTTGGTAGAGGGAACTGCAAATGTAAAGTCCCTAAGATAGGAGTGTGTATGATGAGTTCGAGAAATAGAAAAAAAAAATGTCACTAAACCTGTAATGAAGGGTTTGAGTCATGAGAGATAAGGTCAAAGAGTTATCAGGGGATTAAATCATGTAGGGCTTCAAGGACCATAATGGAAACTTGGATTTTACTCTGAGTAAGATGGGAAACCAGTGGAGAGTTTTGAGTGGAATGACATTATCAGATCATCTGGGTTCTGTGTAGAGAATAAACTGTAGGGGCAGGGTGGGGAGAAAAGGTGGAATCAGCAGGAATTCAAGCAAGAGATGATTGTAGCTCAGATCTGGGTAGTGGTCATGAAGGAGCTATGGAGTTAAGGATCCTGGATTGAATATTAAGGTAAACCAATTTTTAAAAAAATAAAATTAAGACGGCTCCTTCCTGGTGGGTGGGGGATGGGCTAGATGGGTGATGGGTGTCAAAGAGGGCACTTGTTATGATGAGCACTGGGCATTGTATATAAGTGATGAATCACTGAATTCTACTCCTGAAACCAATATCGCACTGTATGTTAACTAAGTTGAATTTAAACAAAACAAAACAAAAGAAGACTTACCTATGCTATGTTCATCCATTTCCCCATGAACATTTTCAGATTTGCCTGGACTATCTAGCATAAGAGATTATTTCTTCCTAGTATTCCTTCCTTCTTACACACTTAAATGCATCAAACTAAGTGAGGAAGGACTGCTGTGATGCTTTTCAAGGTAATCAAAGTAAAGGGTATCTTGGAGTCAACAGAAATCCAAGATTTATAACGTGATTTGTAACTCGATTTTGGAAAACCGAAATCTCAGAAAATTACCACTAGTTGATAATGCCGAAGCATCCATTGCTGGCTTAATCTGGTAACAAATTTTGTTGCGCAGTAGTAGGGGGAAGAAACATGGGGGGAAAGCCAGCACCCCACTCTATAAAAGGGTCTTGACATTTTATATCTTTTATTTTCCATATTTAAAATAATACTAGGGTCACCTGGGTGGTTCAGTCTGTTAGGCATCAGCCTTCAACTCAGGTCATGATCTCAGGGTCCTGGGATCCAGCCCTGCATTGGGCTTCCTGCTCAGAGGGAGTTCTGCTTCTCCCTCTCCCTCAGCTCATGCTCTTTCTGTCTCCTCTCAAATAAACAAGTAATATCTTTTTTTAATATATTTTATTTATTTATGACAAAGAGATGGCAAGAGAGGGAACACAAGCACGGGGGAGCTGGAGAGGGAGAAGCAGGCTCCCCACCAAGCAGGAAGCCCAATATGGAGCTGCCAGGATGCTGAGATCATGACCTGAGCCGAAGGAAGATGCCCAACAACTGAGCCACCCAGGTGCCCCAATAAATAAAATCTTTGGAAAATAAAAGAAAATAGGGGCACCTGGGTGGCTCAATGGGTTAAGCCTCTGCCTTCAGCTCGGGTCATGATCTGAGGGTCCTGGGATCGAGCCCCACATCGGGCTCTCTGCTCAGCAAGGAGTCTGCTTCCCCCTCTCTCTCTACCTGCCTCTCTGCCTACTTGTGATCTCTCTCTCTCTCTCTGTGTCAAATAAATAAATAAAATCTTTAAAAATAAATAAATAAATAAAATATTTAAAAATAAATAAATAAATAAAATAATAGTATAACTCTGTTGTAATAAAGTAACAAATACTTCTCTTCATGACCAGATCAGCATCCTAATCTTAAAAGGGACAGTCTCACAAAGTGACCATATTCAGCAAACATTTCTTCTAGTGTTCACACTGTATGAAAGGCACTGACCAACACAGTGTAAAAGCAGTGATAAGAAGAGAGTACAAAGTGCTGAGTATTAAGGCAGAGATGAAAAACAAAGTCAAGCAGACCCTTTGCAGTGTTCACTGCTGAGGTTTTCACCCCCCTCCCAGGTTTTCCAGATTGCAGACACCAGCTGCCTGAGTCCTTCCCTACTCCCTCTGCTGTCCCCCCACCACCACTCACACCTGAAATTTACACTGGCAGCCAGCTCCAGTCTCTGCAGCCCCACAAGTTCACACTGACAGCCAAGACCTGCCTGGCTATTTGTAGACTTGAATCCAGCCCTGATAACTGTCATTGAGCTCTAACTCGGTGTGTGCCTACAGCTAGTCCCTGCATCTGTGCACCCACATGCCGCCAGCCAAATATGTGTGTGGGTCCACAAAGGACCCCCAGTAGCCAAAGCAATCCTGAGAAATAGCAAAGGTGGAGGCATAACAGGCCCCAGTTTCAAATTATATTTCAAAGCAACAGTCGTCAAAACAGTATGGTGTTGGGGCACCTGGGCAGTTCAGTCCATTAAGCAACCAACTCTTGATTTCAGCTCAGGTCATGAGCTGAGGGTTGTGAGATCGAGCCCCGCATTGGGCTCCACGTTGGGCATGGAGCCTGCTTGAGATTCTCTCTCCTTCTTCATCTGCCCCAGCCCCACCCTCCCTCTCTCTTAAAAACAAAAACAATAAAACAGTATGTTAATGACATAAAGATGGACACATAGAGCAATGGTACAGAACTGAGGGTCTTAAAATCAGCCCATGCATATATGTTGAATTAACTTTTGCCAAAGGCACCAAGAACACGCAATAGAGAAAACAGAGGGCCATGAAGAGAGAAGAAAAAACCGTCACCATATATATCCATGTATTTATGGATATTTAGGCTTTCAATATACTGTGGTTTTCTAGATACTGCAGGAGTTCACCTATAATACTGGATCTTCCAGGTAATTTCTGCTGGTTTCAGTTCAGTAAAATACTTTTTGAATTAATAAACTCAATTCAAAGCATCTTGCCCATTAGCAAGACAAGGAAAGAGTGTGTGTTTTGTTTCCCTGGTGTCAATTTAAAACATTTCGTCTGCTAAAATACAGATATAGATTATATAGAGTAAAATACAAAATTCATTTAGAATTTTTAGATTAGCTATGAAATTTTATTTACTGCCATAAATTTATCTCATAGTGAATAGTCTTCTGCTATGCACTCCCCTTCTCCCACAGTCCTAGGACATTTCTGAGAGACTGTTCAGAAAAGTGCTGTCCAATAGGGCACTTGGCTGGCTCAGTCTATAGAGCTTGTGGTCATGACCTTGGGGTCATGGGTTTGAGCCCAACATTAGGGGTAGAGTTTTCTTACAAAAACAAGGTGCTGTCCAACAGAAATAAAATGCAAGTCCCATATGTATTTCAAAATTTTCTAAGAGCCACACTTTAAAAAACTAAAAAGGAACAGGTAAAATTAATAATAATATAGTTTCTTTATCACAGTGTATCCAAAATATTATCATTTCAACATGTAATCAACATAAAAATATCATTGCCAGATTTTACATTCTTTTGTGATATTAAGCCTCTGGTATCTTTTTTGTAATAGAGGATTTTATTTTATTTTTCAATTATTTGTTTCTTTGCTTCATATATCTACTATTTTCTGACTTTATTTCAGTATAGTTGACATACAGTGATATTAGTTTCGGGTGTACAGTATAGTGATTCAACACTTCCCATTCATCACCCAGTCCCCATCACAAGTGTCCTCTTTAATCCCCACCATCTATTTAACCCCTTCCCCCCACACCTCCCCTCTGGGAACCATCAGTTTGTTCTCTATAATCAAAGGTCTGTTTCCCGGTTTTTCTGTCTTTTTTTTTCCTTTGCTTGTTTGTCTTGTTTCTTATTTTTATATATATTTTATTTTTAAGTAACCTCTACACCCAGCATGGGGTTCAAATTCACGGCCCCAAGATCAAGAGCTAGTTACCTGCTCTACCGAATGAGCCAGCCAGGCACCCCTGTTCTGTTTCTTAAATTTCACATATGAGTGAAATCTTGTGGTATTTGTCTTTCTCTAACTGACTTATTTCACTTGGCATTATACTCTCTAGCTCCAACCATGTCATCTTTCTCTACAAACATATATGAAAATGTCAGTGCTGTCTTATATCCATTTGGAATTCTCATTTAATGCTTTATGTTTCTCTTTCCTCGTTCCCACAAGTTTCCATTATCTCTTTCCTATCTACTTGCCAAGGGAAAAGAGGTAAATTGAAAGTCTCTCCTCAAGTATTTTATATTGTACAGACATGTAATTTTACATGAGGTTTGCCAAATAGAACACCTACACCATGGTTTGTGATCTTCCTCTCACCAAGTGAGAGCCAATTAAGTTGTCCCTGACCCTGACAGCCACTCAGTAGAGCCCAGAGAAAATTAAAAAGAAAGATGCAGTGGATAATCTGGTGCAAAATCCAGATCTTTATGCCCCAGCCACTAAGTTCCCCAGCTGTTGAGTGTTGGCTGCTGATGACTCACAGCTGAGTCTCTCCCCAGGCACATCCTTCTAGCGGACGGTTGATGCCTCCCCAAAGATTCACACCTTCTGCAGGTGTAACCTAAATGTAATGATTGGTCGGAAGTGGAGAGGGTGAAGAGGGTTCCTTTAAAGGCCTTCAATCATGACAACTCTGAAAGGCCATCTCAGCTCCTGAGCTTCCCGTGGGATCAGCAGAGAACTGCTGTTGTGACTACATTGGTGTTCAGTGAACTCCCTCTGCCCATTCCTGCTTCCATTACTCCCTCACAGGGGTTGTTCCTAAAGGGGTTGTTCCTAGAGCATTCCCCCAGTATACCTGCTGTGCACAGATTTGAGTCTCAAAATGTTTCCTGGGGAACCCAGTCGGTGGCAGGAGGGGACTTCATCAACTTCTCCATGCTTTAGTGTGCTAATTTAACCGAAGCTGTGCAAAGTTAGAGGACAATTCCCAAAACCACCCTCACTTCTGACACGAACTACAAATTTAAGGGTCTCCAAGACTACCCTCAGTTCTGATAATTAGCTAATAGGATTCACAGAACTCACTGAAAGCTGTTATACTCACAGTTTATCACAGTGAAAGGTTGGAGAAGAAAATAATCCAAAGGAAGAGACACAAGGGGCAAAGTCCAGGAGAGTTCTACAGGTGGAGCATCTGGCTATCCTCTCCCAGTGGACTTGTAGAAAATGCTAATTTTCCTGATAACCACGTGTGGCAATATGCAGAGACTATTGCAACCAGGGAAGTTTGCCTGAGTCTTTGTGTTCAGAGTTTTTATTGGAGCTCAGTCATGTGGATCTTGTTGTCCACCCATGTAGCTGACCCCAGTCTCCAACTCTTTCCGTCAACTAATACTGCATGACCCAAACCCCCAGATAATCACACTGTTGGATTATCTGCGTGACCCCAAAGCCCCCAGATAAACAAAGACACTTATATAGGGCAAGACATTCCAGGGCTTTAGAAATTACCCAGGAGCACAGAACAAAGGCCAAGCTCTCTGGAAAGGGTTAAATTATTTTCTAGACACATGGGAAGGCAACATTTGAGGGGGAAATAGAGTTTTAAATTCTAGGACAGATAGATAGATGGATATTAGAGATATATCTGGAAATACCTGTCTTAGTGTAAAGGAAGTTATTACATACTGTATAATGTGCAGGCTCCCATTTTCTTAATATTAATGTTTTATAAATATTTCCATTACGGTGATAAAGGGAAATGAATTTGAATTTCACTTTGAAAGGAGCAATGGTTTCCTCTTCCGCCTCTTACACTAAACATTAAATGAGTTTTGCTTGGAGAGGGAATGAGTTTTCAGGAAAGCAAGTAACTGAATTTCTGCTTTATTAAGATACATTCATCAACTTTCATTCACTCGTTATGGAAACCCTTCCCCCGACTCCATTGTGTATGCTGCCTGCAGATTTCTCTGGTGTGCTCATTTGGTATCTGAGTTATGCGTCCACCTCAGATCAGATTCAGCATGAAATGATACAGTCAGACACACAGACATGAAAGACACAAAGATTCTAAACGTATACCACAGGGGGTCCAGGCCATTGGGCTAACTGTACTCTCCTCACCTTCTACCCTATGACCTTTCATACCATGAGTAAGATCTGCACAGTAACGAGCCAAAGCAGCCCTCATATTTATGATGTCTAAAAACAACAATACAAACTCTGAAGTCACCATGGAAACTGCCTCCCACTAGCATTTGCCTTTCGGAGATTTTTAGAAGCATTTATCCACAACAAATCAGCAGAGAAAAAAATTTGAGACAGATGATCCTAATTATGAATGCCTATGCTTACTAGAAGATTTACCAAGAAATGAAAAAGAAAAAGGGGGCTTTAATCTAAACTTCATTAAACATTTATTTTGAAAACTTTAACTTACCTGTCTCCCAGGAAAAAAATCCTCTACAGGAGCATTTAAAATACAGCTTTTATAAGTGCTTGGTTTCACATATTTCAGAAATATTTATATTTTAAAGTAACATGTATGTGTGTTTTCTTTTTGAAATTTGTTTTATTGATAAATTTGATATTTTTATGAGGCAAAATAGGTTGTCAGAAATAAAGAGCCAGGGGCGCCGGGATGGTTCAGTTTGTTAAGCATCTGCCTTCGGCTCAGGTCATGACCCAGGGTCCTGGGATTGAGTCCCACATTGGGCTCCCTGCTCAGTAGGGAGTCTGCTTGTCCCTCTGCCTCTGGCTCACTGCCTGCTTGTGCTCTCCCTCTCTCAAATAAGTAAAATCCAGAAAGAAAGAAAGAAAGAAAGAAAGAGAAAAAGTTACAGAGAGCCAGTCCACAACGTTCACACTAAGAAAATACAAACATAACATTAACAGATTTCATTTCAATCAGAAATAAAAAAGGCTGGTACAGGGGCGCCTGGGTGGCTCAGTGGGTTAAAGCCTCTGCCTTCGGCTCAGGTCATAATCTCAGGGTCCTGGGATCGAGTCCCGCATCTCTGCTCAGCAGGGAGCCTGCTTCCCCCTCTCTCTCTGCCTGCCTCTCTGCCTACTTGTGATCTCTCTCTCTCTGTCAAATAAATGAGTAAAATCTTTAAAAAGAAGGCTGGTACATTTTGGGTTGGTCTCCTGAAGACTGCCAGCTTGTGGAAGGGAGGTAATGAGGAAGCTTAAGGAAGAAACTGCTGAAGTTGTTAGGTCAAAGCTGGGGATCAGCCTTGTTTGCAAAGTCACAAAAGTAGGGATAATTCCACCAAAGGTGGACATAAGATTTAGATAAAACGTAATACTTTCAGTAGCCTATGGAGTTCTTGAGCTTCAGAGCTTATGAAGATCTCAGTTCATATCAGAAATTGAAGTTAGGTCCCATTTCCTCCCAGAGTTTTCAGTTTCTCCAACAGAAATCAATCTCTTCATCTTTCATGAAGGAGGCACGTTGTGCCTCTCTTAAGCCACTTAAGGGAGACCTTTTTTTCCAAATCAAATGTTCCCCAACAAAATAACCAGAAAGTGATCTCCTTAGTAGGAGAAGTCACTATAAACTTTGTAATTTGCTGTTTGTCTCAAGAACATCTAATATGAAAAGCAATACACTTTCCAGTATAGAGTATTTGCCATAAGATAATGTATATACAGTATAGTGAAGATCAAGGAAGAAATTTATACCAGTTCCTGCTGGAATTGACTGCTACAATATTCATCAGTGAGAGTGAAGACAATGACCTTTCAGTTAATTTGAATTCATGAATCTTTTCCAGATCGTAGATGGGTTCTGAAAATATAACAACCCACAAATTGTCCGCTGATTTACTGGATGATCACCATGAGGTTATATATTACAACAGTGAATAAAACAGCCTGAAGGAGAAAACATAGAACAAATGCTAATTTTTCAGTTCAATAAACATTTGCTGATTTACATTTTTCTGTACAGATCGCTAAGTTAGGTGCTATGGTATGGAGAAAACAAAGATGTACCAAATAATCACTACTACCTATTAAGTACCACATAGAGGCCATGGACTTTTTATTTACTTTCTATAGTAACCCTGTAACATAGATATTGTTGCCCCTATTTCATCAATAAGACAATGAAGGCTCAGGGAAGGTAACTTTTCCAAGGCTACATAGCTAATAAGTGATAGAATCAGGATTTCAATTCTGATCTGACCCTAGAATCCATGTTATTACCATCAACCAAGGTCCTTTTTTTTTTTAAAGAGTGCTGAGTCGCTTTTATTCTGATTTACATAATTAGATGCTAAATTATGTAATATCAATTATAAAGGTTATATTCTCCAATCATCTATGAGTTTAACTTTTGTCCTCAGGTTATAGGATTATAACCTCAAGTTATAGGTCCTCAGGTCCTAGTTTATAAGCTTCCAAAGGGCAGAGACCACACCATGATTCGGTAACTTTCCTCAAAATGCCTAGTACCATGCTGAATACATAAAGGATCCTCCATATATACTCGTGGTTTGGTCAATTTTCCCTCAGCTCTCAGGAGTATGAACTGAATAATACTTGTTATCCATGGGTGAAAGAGGAAAGAAAAATGAGTATATCATAATAGCTTTTATTAAGTTGACCATTCACTATTTGATATATATTATCTCATTAATTCTCAAAACCTACAAAGTAGGTATTATTGTCCCCATTTTGAAAATAAAGAAGCTCAGGTTTAGAAAAATTACTTATCTGGCCCAGTTACAGAACCAGTACTTGATGAAGTAAGAATTTAAATGTTGTTCTTTCTAACCCAGAGTTCATGCTCTTAACTCTTTCCCTGTCTCTTCTACTCTGAGACCCCACAGATGGTAAGATACGGTAAGATTTGATAAAAGGTTTTCAAAGAAATAAGGAATACTACCACATTAAATGAATAGGTTGAATGAAAAATGTATCTCAATTTCAGAATGGGAGGATGGGTGTCTTAAGAAGCAAGAAAATGAGGTACATTATATTTGCAATATGTTTTAGAGTTTCCTTTAAATGCTGATGTCAAAAAAGACAAAGAGAACTTCTGTAGTGTGGTATTAATCATACTTAGCAAAGAAAAGATCGAAAGATTCTGGGCCTTCAGCGAACACTCTTTTGAATTACAGGCTCCCCGCACTCCTGTGAACAAGTAGCACCAGCTGCATAACCTATCTCAAAGGGTTTAAACTGATCTGCAAATTTGTCAACATGATTTTTCATGAGGTGTTACAGTTCCAACATGGAGGGGTATTATTTTCAAAGAATGTCTTCAAGAAACATTTTAAAAATAGCTCTTCTCCTCAGTCTTAGAAGCTTTCCCACCCTCTCCACTCCCTTATCACTCACCCTATGATGGACCCCAATTACTTCTGCCTTGGCCTAAAACCCCAAGCTTGCACAGATGAATCCTGCTTTTGACTTACAAGACTGTGGGAATTGAGTAGGGATTCCCCACAGCCTTCTTGTTACTTGCAGGATACTATCTCTACTCCCTCAAAAGAAGGAAATCCTTATCCTTCGGTGGTCCTTGGAAATTTTTTAATTTGGCAGACCTCAAGTTCCCCTCAGCTATGAATCAAAGGTAAAAATAGATCTCTGTGAATGGGGTTACCAGATGCCCTGCACAAAAATATCAAGTCTCTAAGAATGGTGTGAGCAGGAAATGTTAGGCAGGGAATCTTTGTGATTCTCTACTGTATTTAAGTGTATTTGACACCAAAGAATATACTGTGAAATACCATAAAATTTTGTCTCCCTAAAAATTAGGAGAATAATTTTCTGGTAAAACGTACCATAGCACAACAATTTACAACTGGCTTCAAAGCCCTCTCATATTCGACAGCAACCACCTTTAGGATAACTTTTCTGATCTCAGTTCTTTTCTAATTTCTTAAGGGCAACAGTAAATAGTATCTCCCTGGAAGGCTTGGGACAGATACCATACCCCTGTCGGGCACTACGGACACCTTCTTGCCTTGTGAATTGAGGTCTGTAATTATGGCATTTACAGCTCTGCGTTAATTAGCACTCATTATTTAAAGGTCCTTGTGAATTACTCAACCTCAAATTTGATGTCCTCCATGTAATCCAAGTAAACTGTCTCTTATTCATACCTAGGTTTGCCAGATTTCCAGTCTTGGATGTAACTGTTTCAAACGTTAGATTGCTTCCAGTAAAACAATCTTTTTTCTACTAATTGGATATATAAATAATCCCATTATCATGCAGAAGATTTGGCACATGAAAAATGCACTCCATGTAGGGAAAACTTTTTAAAAAGATTTTATTTGTTTATTTGACAGAGAGAGATCACAAGTAGGCAGAGAGGCAGGCAGAGAGAGAGGGGGAAACAGGCTCCCTGCTGAGCAGAGAGCCCGATGTGGGGCTCGATCCCAGGACCCTGAGATCATGACCTGAGCTGAAGGCAGAGGCTTAACCCATTGAGCCACCCAAGCACCCCTATGTAGGGAGAATTTTACTCTGCTGCAAGTTAGCTTCTGGGCTTCATGATGAAGGTGAGGAGAATCCGATGGAAGCCCTACTCATGGGAATGAATTGCCTGCCTAAGAGCATCCTGGAGTCCAGTCCAGCCAAGAGATGAAATCCAGGTCTTTCTGATATTTGACACCCAAAGGCAAAAGAAAGACTAAGAGAAGACTTAAGAATGTTAAAAAGAAAACAAGAACACATTACAGCATATGGTGTGAAGGCGTAAAGATATTGGTGAGTCCTTTATGCAAAGAGCAAGCATAGAACTGAAGTGCCCAAAACAACCATTTTAGAGCTTCAGACTGGCCAAAGGTAGAAAAGAATTTGAGAAGCATTTATTCTTGAGAAATTGCTTGAGCTTCAGGTAAGAACAGCCAGAGTCGGTGGCTTTCATTCTTGGGTCTACTTACATACCCTGTTTCCGGTTTCATTGGTGAGAACTTAACTTTTATCAGCAAGGGCTGATCATGAAAATGAATAGTTCTACTACTAGATGGTGAACACTCAATTTGAGGTGATGGTGGCTTAACTAGGGCTCAAGTGGCTACAAGTAATGAAGTTAATAGGAAACAAATGAAAATTCACAGCATTCTTAGCCAGAGGTTGTAGACCTCACTGGGCTGAATAAAAATAAACCAAAATTTTAACAGGGAGATTCTGGAAAGAACAGAGCCACCTAAAGGCTGAGATAAGACCTCCACATATCTAGATATTTGAGAAACAGCACACATGCATAGAAGGAACCCAGGAGAGTCTAGCAAATGGTAAAAGCTAAGGGAGAGTTGAGAATTAGCTGAGAGTTGAATATATCCCCTAACTCCCACACAAATCAACAGAAGATGGAAATCCTACAGGCTTGAGATGTTTCAGCATAACATTTGCCACTAAGCTCTGCAGAAACAGGCATAACCTCTAAGGAACCAGGTTAAAAAATAAAAACAAGGGGCGCCTGGATGGCTCAGTGGGTTAAGCACTTCAGCTTCAGGTCATGATCCCAGGGTCCTGGGGTCGAGCCCCGCATCGGGCTCTCTGCTCAGCAGGGAGCCTGCTTCCTCCTCTCTCTCTGCCTGCCTCTCTGCCTACTTGTGCTCCCTCTCTCTGTCAAATAAATAAATTAATTTAAAAAAAAAATAAAATAAAAAATAAAAAATAAAAACAAGAATGAAAATCTGTGAAGAGACATATGTGGCCAGTTTAAGTTTAGGCAAGTTTCTAAAAAACCCAACAACACCTCTCAGAAATATAAAATAGAATCCAGAATCACTAGAATTTTTTATCTACAATGTTCAGTTTTCGAACAAAAATTATGAGATCTACATAGAAAAAGGAAATTGTGACCCACACTCTAGTAAATAAAAAAGCAAAGAAACTGTCTCTGTGTGAACCCAGGTATTGGATCTAGCAGACAAAGATTTAACATCTATTATAATATATTATAAATGTGTTCAAAGTATTAAAATATCAAAGAATTAAAGGAATATATGATGGCATTGACACAACAAACAGAGGCTCTCACAAAATAAATAGAAACCATAAAATATAACCAAGTGGAGTTGAAAAGTACAATAACCAATATGAAAAATTTATTTGATGGACTTAATATCAGGTTTGAGATATCAAAAGAATCCGCAAACTTAGAAATATATTAAAGAAATTATCCAACACAGGGGTTCCTGCGTGGCTCAGTTGGTTAAACGTCTGACTCTTGATCTCAGCTCAGGTTTTGATCTCAGGGTCATGAGTTCAAGCCTTGCTTTGGGCTCCATGCTGGGCTTGGAGCTTACTTTTAAAAAAAAATTATCCAATGCAAAGAACAGAGAGAAAAATGCTTGAGACTACTCAACAAAGCCTCAGAAATATTAAATGAAGTTGTTCATGCTGAAAGGAAATGACACAAGATGTTAACTTAAGTTTACAAAAAAAAATGAAGAGCATTAGAAATAAATGCGAGTGTATATATAAAAGACTATATTTGTGTATGTGTGTATCTTACATATTTCTCTTTTCTTTGGTATTTAAAAAACATATGATTACTTACAGAAATAATTATTACATGTATTATTTAGTATATAGCATATACATATTATATATAATATATTTTACTATAAAAATATATATATGATAATAGAACAAAGGTGGGAGAAGGGAGATACACTAGAGTAATGTTGCTCTATTTTACTAGATTTAAGTTGGTATTAGCCTGAAATAGATTGTTCAGTTAAGGATGCATACTTTAACCCCTAGAGTAACAGCTAAGAAAATAACTGAAAAAATATAGGCTAAAAATTAACAGAGGTTAGATGATATACTAAAAAATATTTCTTTTACACAAAAACAGTTAGAAAAAGAAGAACCAAGGAATAAAAGAGATATGAGATACAGACAAAGCAAAATGGAACACATAAATCATATCAATAATTCCATTAAATATGAATAGAATAAACACTCTGATCAAAAGACAAATTGTCAGATTAGATAAAAAAGCAAGCTCTATCTATATGCTGCTTGTAAGAGACCACTGTAGGTTTAAACACACAAAAAGATTGAAAGTAAAAGAATAGAAAAAGATATACTATGCAAATAGTAACCACAAAAAAGCTGGAATGGCTAAATGGGTATCAGAGAAATATATTTTAAGAAGAGAATTATTACCTGAAGTAAAGACAAACATTTCATAATGATAAAAGGGTCAACACATTAGGAAGATATAATGATGAAATATGTGAATTCAGCTTTAAAAAGAACTCCAAAATACATGAAACAAAACTGACAAAATTAAAAGGAAAATAGAAAATTCAACAGTTATTGGTGGAAGTTTCGGTGTTTCTTCCTTAGAATAACTAGACAGAAATTCAGTAAAGAATAGATCTCAACAGGGGCACCTGGGTGGCTCAGTGGGTTAAGCCTCTGCCTTGGGCTCAGGTGGTGATCTCAGGGTCCTGGGATCGAGCCCCGCATCGGGCTCTCTGCTCAGCAGGAAGCCTGCTTCTCCTCTCTCTCTGCCTGCCTCTCTGTCTACTTGTGATCTCTCTCTCTGTCCAATAAGTAAATAAAATCTTTAAAAAAAAGAATAGATCTCAACATTACCAACCATTTCAACCACAATATATATGGAACACTTCACCTAAAAGTAGCAGAATGCACATTCTTCTTAAGCATGTATTGAATATTCTCCATGATAAACCATGCATTAGGCCAAAACACAAATCTCAGTAAACTCAAAACATACTTTGTATGTTTCATGATCACAACAGAATTAAATTATAAATCAACCACAGAAGGCAAACCTAGGAAATACCGAATACTTGAAATTAAACAACACATTTCTAAATGACACATGGATCAAAGAAATAATCACAAGGAAAATTAGAAAATATATTGAACTGAATAAAAATGAAAACACAGCACATCAAAATTTATGGGATGAAGCGAAGGCATTTCTTAGCAGGAAATTTATAGATTTTTAAATCTTATACCAGAAAAGAAGGAAAAAAATTAAATCTAAGATTCAACCCCAAGATTTTAGAAACAGAAGAGAAAGTCAAACCCAAAGTAAGCACGATAGAAAGTACTAATAAAGGGGGCGCCTGGGTGGCTCAGTGGGTTAAAGCCTCTGCCTTCAGCTCAGGTCATGATCCCAGGGTCCTGGGATCAAGCCCCGCAATGGGCTCTCTCTGCTCAGCAGGGAGCCTGCTTCCTCCTCTCTCTCTGCCTGCCTCTCTGCCTACTTGTAATCTCTGTCTGTCAAATAAATAAATAAAATCTTAAAAAAAAGAAAGAAAGTACTAATAAAGATAAGAGCAGAAATCAAGAAGGTAGAAAAATCAGGGAAACCAAAACTCCTTTGAAAAGACAAAAATATTTAAAAATATAAACCTTTAGCTATACTAGCAAAAAAAAAAAATAGAAGAGATGAAAATTATCAAAATCAGAAATTAAAGGGAGGAATTCACTACATTTACAAAAATTAAAAGGTAGTACTATGACCAACTTTATGCCAATAAATTAAACAACTTGTTAGAATGGGCAAATTTCTAGAAAGAAAAATGAATATATTGATATAATAATTAAAAATTTCCCCACAGGGATGCCTGGGTGGCTCAGTTGGTTAAGCAGCTGCCTTCCGCTCAGGTCATGACCCCAGCATTCTGGGATCGAGTCCCACATCAGGCTCCTTGCTCGGCTAGGAGCCTGCTTCTCCCTCTGCCTCTGCCTGTCACTCTGTCTGCCTGTGCTCGCTCGCTCTCTCTCCCTCTCTCTCTCTGACAAATAAACAAATAAAATCTTTTTTTTTAGAGATTTTATTTATTTATTTGACAGACAGAGATTACAAGTAGGCAGAGAGGCAGGCAGGGAGAGAGAGGAGGAAGCAGGCTCTCTGTGGAGCAGAGAGCCTGGTGTGGGGCTCGATCCCAGGACCCTGGGATCATGACCTGAGCAGAAAGCAGAGGCTTTAACCCACTAAGCCACCCAGGCGCCCCCAAATAAAATCTTAAAAAAAAATTTCCCCACAAACAAAATCCCAGGCACAGAGGGCTTCACTAGTCAATTTTATCAAATATTGAAAGAAAAAAAAATACCAGCCCTACACAAACTCTTTCAGGAAATGAGAAGGAGGAAATATTTTTCAACTCATTTTATGAGTACAGTAATTCATATCATTAAAAAAAGAAAACTATAGACCAAAATCCCTCATAAATATAGATACAAAATCCATAACAAAATGTTAGGAAACTGAATCCAGCAATATATTAAAAGCATTATATATACTATGACCAAGTGCGGTTTATGAAATGCAAGGTTGATAGAACACCTGAAAATCAATTAACGTAAAACTCCATCTTTTTAAAAAGTTTTTATTTAAAGGGCACCCAGGTGGCTCAGTCTGTTGGGAATGTGCCTTCAGCGAGAGTCATGATCTCAGGGTACTGGGATTGAGCCCCAAGTCGGTCTCTCTGCTCAGCGGGGAGACTGCTTCTCCCTCCCATTCTCCCTCTATGCTCTCTCTCTCTCTCAAATAAATACATAAAATCTTTTTTAAAAAAGTTGTTTTTAACCGTAAGTCATCTTTTGTTCTAAAAAACTTTTTATTTAAATTCCAGTTAGTTAACATACAGTATAATATTAGTTTTAGGTATACAACATAGTGACTCAACACTTCCATACAACACCTGGTGCTCATCACCACTGCACACCTTTAATCCCCATCACCTATTTAACCCATTCCCTGACTCACCTGCTTTCTAGGA
This sequence comes from Mellivora capensis, assembly GCA_004024625.1. Lineage (NCBI taxonomy): Eukaryota > Metazoa > Chordata > Mammalia > Carnivora > Mustelidae > Mellivora > Mellivora capensis. Next base: position 868 of record PISX010027515.1, on the reverse strand, counting down.
ACCGTCAGTTTGTTCTTTATAGTTAAGAGTCTATTTCTTGGTTTGCCTCTCCCTCTCTATTTTTCCCTTTGCTCATTTGTTTTGTTTCTTAAATTCCACATATGAGTGAAATTATATGGTATTTGTCGTTCTCTAACTGACTTATTTCACTTAGCATAATACTCTCTAGCTCCATCCATATCGTTGCAAATGGCAACGATTCATTCTTTTTGATGGCTGAGTAGTATTCCCTTGTATATATGTACCACTTCTTCTTTATCCATTCATTAGTTGATGGACACTTGGGCTGTTTCCATAATTTGGCTATTGTAGATAATGCTGCTATAAATATAGGGGTCCATGTATCCCTTTGAATTAATATTTTTGTATTCTTTGGGTAAATAACTAGTAGTGCCATTGCTGCATCATAGGGTAGTTCTTTTTTTTTTAAGATTTTATTTATTCATTTGACAGACAGAGATCACAAGTAGGCAGAGAAGCAGGCAGAGAGAGAGGAAGGGAAGCAGGCTCCCTGTTGAGCAGCTGAGCAGAAAGCCCGACTCGAGGCTTGATCCCAGGACCGTGAGATCATGACCTGAGCCGAAGGCAGAGGTTCTAAACCACTGAGCCACCCAGGTGCCCCCATAGGGCAGTTCTATTTTGAACTTTTTTTCAAAGATTTTATTTATTTGAGAGTGAGAAAGAGCACAAGAGGGGGGAGGGTCATAGGGAGAAGAAGACTCCCCAGTGAGGGGGGAGCCCAACTCAGGGCTCAATCCTGGGAGTCTAGAGATCATGACCCAAGCTGAAGGCAGATGCCCAAACAAATCAGCCACCCAGGCACCCTAGTTTGAATTTTTTGAGGAACTTCCACACCATTTTCTGGAAT
>PISX010027514.1:0-22901 GCA_004024625.1 Mellivora capensis | reverse complement strand
CTTTTGTTTGGTGGCTTAACTCTCATGTGTATGCTGGCTCAGTAGCAAAATGACCACCATTAACTTAGCAATTATATTAACCATGGAGAATACTCGTCTTGTCTTTGCCTGGCTCACATTCTCATCTTTAGACATGTTACTACTTTGCAAGGAATGATATATAGGTATTGACCATCTTGGCCTTGAACTCAGTCTGTGACAGGCAAGTTTGAAACACAAATTTTACAGTCCTTCCCAGACTGTATGTTAACAGTCTGGAGGACTCTCCAAAGGAAAACAAAAGCACTATGACCCAAAGACATGGTGTGCAGGCAAAGCAAAAATACTTACTGTGAAAGTTTTCAAAAGGGTTATATCTCATAGCACAGACTTCAAACTAGGCCTATATGATTCTGAGCCTAAGCTGCCATAGACAAACACTTTGGTTGGTGACCAGACCAGCTTTGTGATTTGTAAGTATCCTGAATTTGTCTCTAATACATATCTAAAAGTTAGATTGAAAAGATATGAGTGACACGGAGTCAGATAGTTGATTGGGTTTTAGGTGTTCAAACTGATGCTCTTTCTAAAAGGATAGTTGCTTCATCCTTACTGTGCTCTAAAACTAAATCATAATTAGTATTGATTTATTCATTGCCTTCTACTATTATGAAGTACAGCTTATACATATTAGTTTCCTAAGATTCAGCTATCATCTTTAAGTACAGAAGATTAGTTTAACACCTTTGGCATGTATTCCAAGCAAGAGAATATACTCTAATTAAATAAGCTGTTACCTTGATTACTTGATATACTAATTATCTTGTCAGTCATTGATCTTACAATTATGAGGGAGGATGCTGTTATTTCAAATGATCTGGACTAAATTCTGTCCTTGAGTTCAGAGGCTTTAGTTGAGTCCCACCCCAGTGGATGTTTACCCTGGCCTTATATACACAGTAATTAGCTGCATTTCTTTGTCCTACAGACTTTAAAATTAAAATACTTTACAGTCATACCCGAAAGGCTCAAACCACCTAATCCTACCACCTTAACATAATGATTTAAAATGAAATCCATAAGTAATGAGAAAAAGCTTTATATCCTATCTCTGGTTAATTAAATTAGCTTAATTTTAATCAGTACACATTATCTGTAGATTTTTCTTAATGTCTATCACAATTTGCTTAAGTGTTTTATACTGTTGATTGAGATGATAGTAATCTTTACTTTTCCTTATATGGGCTATATAAAGAAGTATATTTAATTCTATTATGCTGTGTATTGGCTTTTGGAACATCACATGTGCAATCACTTTCTGCAGGTATAGATTCTAACATTTTATTATATGCAACTTTGAGGTAGCAGTTATGTCTTTTTTATCTTTGCAACATTCACAGGCCTTAGGACTATACTTCACATTATCAGGGTCAATACATGTCTTTTATCTCTTTATAAAGTAGGAGTGATGACTGGACAATTAGAGACAAGCCGCTGTCACTGTGCGTGTATCCAAGCTCCTCAGTCTCCTCCCCTGCTCTACTTTCTCTCATCTGTTGGCTTTTACCTGGTCACTATCAATAAGCAGCCTGTTTCAGGAAGGCCTCATTGTTCAAGTAGGTTTTTATGTTGATCTAAAAGTCTGATTTGCTACAACTTTTACCTGTTGGTCTAATGAACGTAATAGGACTCCTCTTAATATTACAGTATTGATGAAGAAAGGTCATAAATGTGCTTGTATTAGATTAAAACATCTAATATCATGAACAAGCTTCAGACGAGAGTTCAGTGATCTGGACTGAAGCACTGCCTCTGCCATTTCCCCCAGGGTGGTTTTTAACAGACCCTTTAGATTTTTTTTTTAAGCCTCAATTTACTTATCTAGATATTAAAGCAGTAGCTCTTTTTATCTTACAGAGATTTGTCTTAACTCATGTTTATGGTTGTATAACTTTCATATGGAAAATTTCACCCTCCAGAAGTATAGTTTGTCAACTTTTGAGAACTTTAGAGCTACCACCATAATTAAGATATAATCTTAAAAAAGTTCTTTTGTGTCCTTTAAAATCAATTCCCTTTACTAAGCTCCAGCCACTGGCATCCACTGAAGAGCTTAGGGGTGATGCTAAACATTCTACAATGCAGAGGACGGTGCTGTTCCCCCCACTTCTCCCAGCAAAGAATTATCTGATCCAAAATGTCAATATTGTGAGGATGAGAAATGCCAAGATAAAAAGGTAGATAGAGAAATAGTTGTGGATGTCTGTATGCATGTGTTTTAAGTCTTTTTCTTAGCTCAGTCTGCTGAGAGTGCCTAAAAGGGATGACCTACCTACAGGCCAAATCTTGCTTTCTAAATACTCCTCTAATAGCAACTAGGGCTCCTTAGAGAAATGACTAGTTCTAAGGAAGGGACATTTTTTGTGTGTCCCATAAAATAAAGTTCTCAGAGAAATAAGGATATGTAAAAGGACACAGGAACCAACATGAAGTGGCTCACTAAAGCCAAATCTGGGACCATTTGATTATCTAAATAATGAGGGGTAAGCATTATAACCCACTGAATAAAATCAGAATTCATGACTCCCACAAAGAAACACATACACAGACACATCTCCATACATGCATAGAGGACTAGGAAAAGCTCTTTTAACTGTAGAAAGCCAGCCAATGAGTGGGATGGAATTTCAAAAGTCTCCATTTGTCAATCTTCATAATAATATTTGATTCAGTCAAAGATCAGTGCATACTGGGTGCCTGGTAGTCCAGTTATTGTGTGGCCAACTCTTGGTTTCAGCTCAGGTCATGATTTCGGGTCATGAGATTGAGCTCCATGTGGGGTTCTGCACACAGTGCAGTCTGCATGAGATTCTCTCCCTCTTCCTCTGCCCCTCTCCCTGCTTGTGAGAGCTCTCTCTCTCTCTCTCAAAATAAAGAAATAAAATCTTAAAAAAAAAAAAAAGCAATATGAAGCAGTGGTTCAAAGTGTGAAAAGTACCGGGATATTTACAGAGCCTCAACCTGTGTTCCCACAAGATACTTCCTTTTTCCTATTTTCAAAGAGAGCCAGGAGGGGAGGGGAGAGAGGGAGAGAGAGTATCTCAAGCAGGCTCCATGCTCAGTGGGGCTCAATCTCAGTACCCTGAGATCATGACCTGAGTCGAAATCAAGAGTTGGACACTTAACCAACTAAGCCACCCAGGCACCCCACTCCCCAAGATACTTATTAATTAAAAGGCCAAAAATAGTAACATTACAGAGAGGAATTCAATTACTACTTTAGCAGATACTACCTGAAGCAAATGAGCAAAATTAAGATACCCAGCAGTGGGATAAACTGACATCATGTGCCTCTTTATATGTTTTACTTAGAAGAAAAGAACATCACTTCTATGATGTTCTGGCCCCAAAATGCATGTGCTGAATCTAGTCATAGGGAACCATTAGACAAACCCAATTTGAGGGCATTTTACAAAATCAGGAGATTGTACTTTTTCAAAATATCATAATTTTATGATAATGAAATGAAATATTACAACTAAATGTAATGCATTTCCTGAAATTCTCTTTTGTTGAGATAGTTGGTGAAATCGAATGAGTTCTATAGATTATTTGATAGTATTTCATTGATATTAATTTCCTGACATTGATAATTGTACTGTGACTATGGAAGACAATGGTCTTATTTTAGGATACACACATTGAAATATTTCAGGGTATGTACAATATCTTGTCTTCAATTTACCCTGAAGCAGTTCTAATTTATATATAAAGAGTTGAGGTGATCAAACAGATATGATGAAGGTTAACATTTAGACAATATGGTTGAAGGATACATAGGAATTCTAATTCTGGGTACTATTCTTAACAACCTTTCTGTTAGCCTGAATTTATATCAAAAATGAACAAAGAGAGAAATCTTGTTTTCTGTCTCAAAGAATCTGGGAAGTGCCTCTGTTCTCTGCATGTGAAAATAAGATAACAACAAAGAAAATGCTTTCTATTCATGCTTATAAAATAAAACACATATATTATCAATATCCAATTAATGCAAAGTGGGATTTTAAAAAATAATCTCATTATAAAAGAATATTCATGTTATATCTTTGCCACTTTTAATAGCATCATTAAGGAAAGATTTTGTTTATTGCTTAATATATTTTCTATTTTCTTGACTCAACACATTTATTGTTTCATTTTATTCACACCTTTCAGTGATAGATATTGACATTGGGTAAAAAATCTATGGACTTTTCACTGAAAACTCAGGACTGTTTTTTGAAAAATATATCAACTTTAGCACCAAGGAGGCAAATGGATTGCTTAGTTGTTAAATAATCTTAATGAGATGTCAACAGCAGAAAAATATTCTCAATCTGCAGCAAGGTCTTCAGGTAATGAAACATTGATTTTTTTTTTTTTTTTAACTCTACAGCCATTTTGCTTACTGTATGGGAAGCAAATGAAAAATTGTTATTTGTTTCCAAGAGCATAATCCCTTTTAGGTACTTAATTTAATATTTAAAATTATGTATAATATTTCTACCTTCATTAGCTATTTGTTTAGTCTGCATCATTGCCTTTTTGAGTAAACATCCTGAGTTCATTCTCAAAGCAAGTCTCAGACTAAGACTCTGTCGTAAATCATTAGGGAGACTATGCTTGTGGGAAAGCATCTATATTTTAGTTAGAAAGTGCTTTAGGAAACCAACAAACATGTTGTAAGAGTGTATTGTCCTAATCCATTTATTTTTCTTTCAATCATTTAAATATTACTACAATTGAAATTACTTTGATATTTGGGTCAAAAGTTTACAGTATTCATGAGAACTATTCAGCATCCAAGGTTTCTGTTTCCCCATCTTGTATTTGCTAGCCTCTGTTCTAAACATTAAAACAAAACAAAATAAAAAATCTCCATTGTTTAGTAAACTGAAAGTATAGTAGTTATCCACTGACTGCCTTGTCCATCTTGTTAAATAAGAATCAAACATCTTATTTTTGGGAAATAGCATTGTGATTCTAAGTGGAAGATGCAGATTACCTAAATTACCTAAATTTTCAGAACGGGAAAGAACCACTGGTCTCTAGAGAAATACTTCCTGAGTATCTAAACTTTGGAAATTACTACTTTAGCAGAGATGGGAAGCCATGTTTTTTGCAGCAAACTCAACAAATGTGGACCATTTTCATCTATTCTCATTTCCAATAGAAGCATTTTCCTCTGCATTTGAGGATGCTAAACATAATAACTTAAGATGGGGGTTGTTTTTTTTTTTTGGCCTTGTTTTGAACTTCAAAAGATGCCCATATATACATTTTTTAACTAGTCTTGTTCTTGGTTTTCATAATGAAAGGCCAATGAATCAACTAACTATTGAGTAAGAACCTGCTTCAAAATTCAGAGGCTTTAAACAAGAATCGTTATTACCCATGTGTCTCTAGGACTTTGGGAGTTTGGCTAACGTTGGCTGGGCCTGGATGGGCAGCTCAGCTTCAGATTGCAGAAGCAGAGCCTGGGGCCACACTGCTTTTCAGTGTTTCTCTGTGGGTCAGCTGGGAGGTTTTATTCTTCCCACCTGTCACTCATCTTCCTCAAATGGGCTAGCCAGAGCAAGCTCTTCTCATGGCAATGGAAAAAGTGGGAAGGAGCAACTGGGAAAACTGTCTCTACTCGTATTGCTTTGGCCAAAATAAGTTGCATGGTCAAGTCCAAGGTCAAGGGACAGATTCGCAAAATCACATGACAAAGAGTATGGATACAGGAGGTGTGAAGAATTGGAACAATAATACAGCCTATACTACCATGAGGAAATGTCTGATGTACTGCTTTAAAAACTATTCCTGTTGTACATATTATAGTAGTGCTTTTTGAAAATCGTTTTGGCTCACCAAGTTTCAATTATGTCATCTTAAGAGAAGGACCAGCCTTTATAAAAATCATGAATGTCTTTTTTAGAACTAGAAGGTATCAGATTACTTGGTATCTGATATTGATTTGATGGCCAAATTTTGTGAGAGATTCAGTTTTAATACTTTTTCAGAAGAAAGAACCTTACAGTCCTTTTGAGACAAAAAAGATCAGGAAGTCATGAATTGGCAGGAAAACCATTAGCTCTGTATTATTGAGGTGGTGCGCAGCATGAGCTTCTAAGGAAACTTAGTTTCTTTACATTTAGAACTCACAGAGCCTGGCTCTGGTGATAAGAACTGTCCTCCTCTGTTACCATGGGAGGGAGGTATATTCACTCCAAGTGACAATGAAAGACGATGACAAAGTGAAATCACTTCAGAGGGCAATAATTCTGACAGGTTGTTGTATATGTAGAAAGAATAAAATGGTTTTTTTCGGGTTTTAGTGATGATTTTCAAATTTAAATACATTGCAAAATAATTTAAGACAGTAAACATTCCCTTTCTTGTTTGATAAAATGTTGTAAGTGCCTGAGATCATTTTGAACTATTAGCAAATATTTCCAAATTCTTTTTATTGCTGATAGTTTTTAATGCTTCAGATGTCTGAATATGAACGGAATGCTTATGAGCTTGTTATAAACACCCAAAGAGAGAGGGTTTTCAGTGACAACACATAAGGAATCTTAACAAAGATGCTAATATACCGCAGTGACAAAGTGCATCCATTCCCAGCAGTGGTGCCGTAGCGATAGTATGAGTTCACAGGATCTGACTGGGGTAACTGCTAACATGTCATCTGTCAAATCTGAGTCACAGTTGCCATTATTCACAAGACATTGATTTTTCTCTTGTTGACAGAAGCATTTATCATGTTTCTTTCAGGATGGGTCTGACTTAAGCATATGCATTAGAATCTGATTATACTAGAAATCAAGATTCCTGGGATTTGGGGTGTAGTCTTTACTCTTCCAATATCTACCTATAGGACCTGTGGCAAGCCCAGTTTTCAGTTCCTTATCTATCTAAGGAGAGGATGGGAAAAGATCATTTCTTAGATCACTTTCGGCTCTACTGTTTCTCTAAATCTGTGCGGGTTCAGTGTTCATGGGGCACTCCATCTGACCGACACAGGAAATCTCCCATAGACCCTAGTGCTTCCTCAAGTAATATGTAAATCATGACAGAACTACAGTCTATAAATAGGTGACAGTGTCATGGGAATCCTCTAAAATTTATGTTTCAAACTTTTGGGAAAAACATGATCTGTATTTCTGTTTATGAGAGAAATACAAGGAATTTTCTTATGGTCTTTCAACTATAGTTTCATAAATGCAAAACACTCTCTGTAGCTCTGTAGTGACTAATCACAAGGGGAAGGACTGAAGAGTCACTGAATTTAAAGATCAACTGAGTCCTTCCTCATTATGGGGGGAGGACAAAGTAGTAGTTATGTATTATGACTGTCCTTGCTAAAATAGAGAAGAGTAGAGTTTGTGTAACTGGTGTTGAGGGCTGGCACATTAGAATATGCAGGTGGCATGCCACACAATTCCAGAGAATGCCTCTGACGTGAATACCCTTTCGTTGTGCTGCGCAAAACCCGTTTAACCAAATGGGGAGGCCCCGTCAGGTAATAGCTGGAAATGGCATTGTGATGACTTGACCTCACCAGAATCTTTTGAGGTGGGGTGGAAGCTGAGGTGGCTTTGTAACCAGGTAACATGTAGTTGTTTAGAAGGGCCTCATACTTGGTTTGAAGCTCTTTGGTCATCATCTTGAAATTCTTAATAAGTTTTAAACAAGGAACCCCAAACCCCATATTTTCATTTTGTACTTAGTACCAAAAATTATGTAGCTGTTACTGATTGGTTGTGGGAGTGGTTCAAGAATATAATAGCAGGAATACAATTTAAGACTGTAAAGAGGAAGAAATAATTACTTTTCAACTTCTGACGTCCAGGTAGGATTTGTATAGTAAGGCAACTGGCTTAAAAGCCAGGCTTCTTTGAGGCAGTAAAATATTTTTTTACTTTCCTTTTATATCAAAGACCAAACCTGCAGGATTCAGATGATACATTCTTTCCATAAATATAGAGGAAATGTCCTTTTTGCATATGAGCCATGTCACAGATGTTGTCAATGTTTACATCTATTTTATTTTTTAAAATATAAGTAGAAACTTATCTGGACCAGAGAATACCTTGTGTTTTGCCTTTGGCACAAATTTACATGGACTTTGGTTCTTGCCATTTGGCCTGGTTGAATCAATCCACAGAGTCAAACCAAATAAAAAATTTTCCTAAATGATTCTTCACATTCAAAAAATATAAGTAACTGTATCTTTTACATGTGTACAAAGAAACTAGAATCCATTTTTATGGTTGGCTTGAACACTTTCCTTGATTTTTTTTTTACCTGAGATAACTTTAAACTAAGGGTACTTAAGTTGATCATACTGAGTTGCATAATAATATATTAATATGGCTAGCTCAAATAGTTATGGTCCGAAGTGAATTTTTTTTTAAAGATTTTATTTGTTCATTTGACAGAGAGAGAGAGAGAGATCACAAGTAGGCAGAGAGGCAGGCAGAGAGAGAGGGGGAAGCAGGCTCCCCGCTGAGCAGAAAGCCCGATGCGGGGCTTGATCCCAGGACCCTGAGATCATGACCTGAGCTGAAGGCAGAGGCTCAACCCACTGAGCCACCCAGGTGCCCCCGAAGTGAATTTTTAAGCTGGAATTATTCACTTAGCTTAATCGTTCAACTCACAAGAAATGCAAATACTAAAACATTTCAAAAATGGCCAACTAGTCATATTTCTAAAGAGGGGTTAGCTGTGTTTTCAGTATTTGAATCATTCCAGTTGGTAACTGAATAGTCTGTCTCCCATAATTGGAGGGGAGGAGGAAGGGAGAATGGTGATGATAAAGTTAAATATGTACTGGCCCTCAACCTATCAGTGACATTCTAGCTCTTGTGGGCTAGATGAGTGTTTCTCAACCTCTTCACTCTTGACATACTGACAGACTGGACAATTCTTTGTTGAGAGGGAGTGTCCTCTGCCTTATAGTATGGTTAGCAGCAGCCCTGGCTTCTACCCACTAGATGCCAATGGTATACCTTCTCTTCACTTGTGGTAACCAAGTATGACTCTGGGTATTGCCGAATCACCCTCAGTTGGGATCCAAAGGGCTAGATTTAACTAAGGATATCCTGAGAGGCCTGTCTCCTTAACCATAGTCCAAAAGCAGGACAAGACTTGGAAGAGCTGATGAGCACCGAGTAACAATGTATAGAATTTTTGAATCACTATATTGTATATCTGAAACTAATATGACACTGAATGTTAACTATATGGGAATTAAAATTAAGAAAGTTAATAAAAAAAAAACAAAAAACCCCAGCTGAACTAAACTGGCTATCCCAGGGCTTTCCCAGATTTCATGTTTGTGTGTGTGGGGGTGCTTGTTGAAGGAAGGGTAAGAAATTATTCTGAGCTCTAGGTAGCCCCCGTCTACCTATTCCTACTTCATGGGAACAAGTGATGTAGTAAATGACCATGATCTAGTAAAAGACCACTGATCCAATATACTGAGTTAATACCATATAAACGTTAAGTTTTCAGCTTTCTTGGTGATTAAATAAAGAGATCCATTCCGTAGGGTTTGGGTTCTGGCTAAATTGCTATCCTTTCTTTGCAGAGTGCTTGATTCAGAATGTTTGGAAAGATCTGAGTACTCCCTAGACACTGGGGTTCCTGAGAACTTGAAGATAAGGCCTAAAGAAAAGTGAATCTTTTTTTTTCTTTCTAAGTAACTTAGAACAGCCACGATCAACACACACTGTGCTTAGTTACCTGAAAAACTTGAATTATTTCCTCCACTTTAATTCATTCAAAGTCTTCAACAACTAGTTTGCCTTTTGATTAGTAGCATTATTATTAATTTTTAGGGCCTGCCATTATTTACTATTGGTTCAATGCTTCTCTGACATTGGGAAAATTTACTAACCAGGTCACATTAAACAAACAAACAAACAAACAAAAACCTCCTGGCCAATATAGAGAAGAAAGGATGTATAATATAGGTCCCTTTATGTTTTAACTAAGGAGTTCTATAAAAATAAAAATTTTCAGTGGTTTAACCTGTGAGTCGGAACTGATTGTGTACCACTTTCTGGGGGAAGAGCACATATTTTAAATTGCCTAGCCATTTGCTGTGAAGTATTTGACTAGCTGCTTCCATCCTATGGAAAAAAATACTGTCAAAATAAATAATGCAGGATAATGCAACATAATTACTCAAATATTGCAGAATCAGACTAAGACATGCTATGTAATAGGACTTGTTTCAAAGTGTTTGTTTTTTTTCTCATTTTGTAGGATAGATTTTTTAAAAAATATTTTATTTATTCAAGAGAGTGAATAGTGCTTGGTGCTGGGGGCAGGGGGGAGTGGCAGAGGGAGAGGGAGAAGCAGGTTCCCCACTGAGGCCTATGGAGAGCTTGATCTCGGGTTCCTGGGATAATGACAGGAGCTGAGGGCAGATGCTTAACTAACCCGGCCACCCACACACCCCATAGGGTAGATACTTTTTAAATAAGGTTTTACTATCTAGAGGCTTGGCCAAAATTTGTTTCAAAACCAACAACAAGCTTCCTTGTACGTGAAAGGTTCATTTTACATGTAAGGAAAATGCAAACAGGTAAGTGGAGAGATTTGCCTACATTTATAATGTGAGCTTGGAAGCTCTATTCCAAGCAGATGGTACATGTAATGATCATTCTCCATATTAATATCATCATTTTGCCCTCCCCCCCCCTTTCTGGAAGCAGCATGAGAGGAGGGCATGTTAGACTTCTATCCCTTTCACTTGATGCAACTCTCAGGTATCACTTATATTTTACACTCTGTTTATGACCATATTGCCCATCATTAGGGTCATAGAGCTGAAAACATCAGGAAGCTGTGAGACGAAAAGAACTGAATATGGCTGAAAGATAACAACATTTTTATTTTGATAAAAAATGAAAACGATCAGCATAAGTGCTTTCACTTAGTGTCTTTCAGGCTGTGTTCAAACAAAGGAAGTAAACATTGCAAATTAGAAATCCACAGTTCCTTTACCTGTTCTGGCTTTAATAACCTGTGTGGTCCTAGTAAACCTTCATTCTTCAGTCTTGTTCCTTCTGGAAAAAAATCCTAAAACATCCCATGATCACCATCAGAATGCCGAGAAGTGGTAATCTCTAGTGCTGGTGAGACTGTGGGGAAAGAGATTCTTATTCACTCTTGGTTGGACTATAAACAACCTTCTTAGCAAGTTATCTGACAGAGCTTTCCTTTATTTTAAATTAATTCCTTTATTTAAATTAAAATTTAAAATATATATGCCCATCGGGATAGCAATTCCACTTCTAACTACTTATTTACTAGATATAAAAATATCAGTATTTAAAGATACATGTGTAAGAAATTTATCACATGGCTTTTGGCAACCAAGAACTGGAGACAGGCTCAATTATTGTCAATAACTGTATAACTGAACAAATTAGATAGTCCATATTTTGAATACTATACATCTTTTTGAAAGCGATAGATATAGATCTATATAAATTGACTTGAAAAGATATCCATGATGCATTTATAAAGTGAAAAAACAGTTTACAAAATACAATACAGTATTATCCTATTTGATATTAAATCTTTATGTTTATGAGTGTTTTATATTTGTGATTAAACAAGGAAAAATATGAATGAATACATCCTAAATGAGCAGTAGATAAATCAAAGAAAAAATTGTTACTTTTTCTTAAGATGTATTAATACTCTTTGCATATTTGCAAGAAGCATATTACTTTTTTTAAAGAAGCCTATTACTTTAATGAACAATATTTTTTCCAACATTTTATTATGAAAAGTATCAAACATACAGCAAAGCTGAAATAATTTGACATTATGCATCCATATACATACCTCTTGGATTCTACCCTGTTAACATTTACTATACTTGCTTTATCATATAGCTATCCATTTACCTATTCTTCTATCCGTTCCTCATTCCATTTTATTTTTTTGATGGATTTTAAAGTAAAATGCACACGTCAGTCTATTTCCCCCTAAATTCTTCACCTTGTACAATAATGACATTTTGGGGGCACCTGGGTGGCACAGTTGGTTGTGTCTGCTGTCAGCTCGGGTCATGACCTCGGGGTCCTGAAATCCAGCTCCACATCAGGCTCTCCCTCTCCTTCTGCCTGCTATCTCCCCTTGACCCCCCCGCTTGTGTTCTCTCTGTGTCTCTATGTCAAACAATTGAATAAAATCTTTTTAAAAATGGTGTTTTTATTAAAATTTAAATACGTTTTAAAGAATGTTGCTGTGGAGCTCTGGCTGTGGCTCCACTCACTAGGCACCTTGGATCCTTCCTTCCCCCAACATAACAGATCTTCCTGGGGGTCTACAAAATAAACTGCAATTCGGTATTGATGTTTGAGAGTAGGATCTTAGAAATATTAGAAAAATGAATACTTTTTTCTATACCCTTTGGGGATCCATATACTGTCATATCTCTTAGCAAATGTGCTTTGGAACTCAATGTAAATTATATGTGCATCATGAAAATGTAAGCCAGAGACGTCCAAGAAGATTTCAGGCTTTTAGAAACAGAAAGCGTATCGCTTGTGAAATAAACCAGGCAGAGAAAGACAAATACCATACGGTATCACTTATTATCTTTAGAATCTTAAAAAAAAAAAAAGTTGAACTTATAGAAACAAAGAGTAGAAACATGATTTTCAAATGGGGTGGGGAAGTAGGGAGAGGTTGATAAAAGGGTACAAATTTTGAGCTATAAAATGAATAAGGTCTGAAGATCTAATATAAACACATAGTGACTATAGTTGATAACACTATTGAATAACCGAAATTTGCTAAGAGAGTAGAACTTAAATGTTCTCTCTCTCACACACACACATTATACATACATATATAGTGATAGATGTATTAATTAACTAGATGGGCAGACTTTTCACCATGTATATGTATGTCAGGTCACCACAATATGTACTTTAAACAACTTACAATTTTAAATTCCAATTATAACTCAATAAAGCTAAAAGTAAAAAAGAAGAGAGTGCTTTGCTTAGAGTTCACTTGCCAAAAGTAGAATCTGTTATATCTGAGCAGACAAAAAGTTATTACGTGGTATCATGTGACGTAGAGAACCACTGCAGGGGCTGAAGACAAGCCCTATGCTGAGATTCCAGGAAGCATTTCCACATCCATGTGACAGAACGGGGCCAGGGAAGGTGTTGCCTCTGCCATGATCAGAAACTTCATGATACAATCAAAAACATGTCAGCATGACTGCTGGTTCCAGATTGATACCTCAGCCTTTGCAAGAAATCTGCCAAAGGAGGAAACTACCTGTGGAATCAGGAAAGCCCTGCTATAGTTGCCTGCTCCAGAAGCAGGCTGCCTTTGCCATACTCTATATGGGCAATGAATCCATATCCAGATTGAGATGACAAACATATCTTGACTTACCACAGGAAATTTAAAAAAAACAAGGAAATAAAATGGGGGGATGAATTAAAATTTATCTTTCATACTGTTACATTACATTTTAAGTCTATTAAGTAGCTAGATGGAAATATCCATTTAGAAGTCAAGAGGCAGATTAGGATACCTGTGATTTGGACTTGGAAGCCATGAGTGCAGGGCAGGTTAGTAAATCTCAAGATGTGATGTGAGAACTTGAGCATCAGAGATACTCGTCTTGGGGTGTTTGTAAAAATGAAGATTCCTGGGCCTTATCACAGAATACTCAGTCAGATTCTCTGGAGGAATCTAAGAATCCATTTTCTAAAAATATTCTTGGGTTATTTTAATGCTTTAGAATTCCTGAGAGCCATGGGTAAAGGTGACAACTAAAGCCCAATGGTATATAGTATTATTGGGGAGAAAATGAAGAGTGAGGAAGGAGTATGGAGCAGGACATGGATGAGAATGGTACTGGATTGAGACACTGCAGAGTTAAAAAATCTGTTCCAAAAGAAGAAAAGAAGAGATTCCTGAGAACATGGAGAAGCAGCAGTGGGAAAAGAAATGTTTTAGGAAAGTGAGGTTGGCGGGAGACTCCAGGGAGAGCAACATCTGTAAAGAGGCCACCTAGAATGAGACAGAGAGAGGGATGCTGGTCCCATCGAGGAGCTGGCCGTCATTGACCCCTGAAGCAGCAGTTTCCATAAATGGATGCGAGTGGAATAAAATGACACTGAAGTAAACCACTGAAGGAACCGAGAATCGAGAGACAGACTATGTTGATATTGTTTATAACTCAATGTAATTTCTATTTCAAATTCTCATGGAAGAGAAAACATCATATTAGTTGGGCATTCATCCTTCTGCCTCTTTCTCCCACGATGTGTGACCTCCACTTTGTGCTCAGGTGGGCCCAGGCGGGTCATTGCTTAGAGGTCTCTAGGTCCATCTTCACGGATCTTCTGACCTAGCAGCTTTCTCCCCCTTCCTGGTCATGCTCAAGTTGGGGCCTCTGTGGGGCAGACATAGCCTGGAGTACACAGGTGCACAAAACAGCCATATTGTCTTGGAGTAAAGCCTCATTTGGGGGTTTACTCTTGAGCATCACACACCCATCCTGAAGTTCTATTGTATACCAGGGCTATGGTGAGACACTTTTCGGACACCAGTCCTGAGCACCTGCTTCTTCCTTGGCAACCCTCTACATTTTGCTTATTTGGGGTGTAGTGAACAAAATAGATGAAATTGAGGAGAAAACTGCAGTTCAGAGGATTAAGCTCACTTGTACAAAATTCCATATATGGCTAATGAGTTGTGGGGTGATCTGACCGCTCAGGCTGCCATCTTCCTATTTGGGGCAAAGCAGAATATGCCAGGGGAGAAAAACAGATGGCTGTTATCAGACAATAATCTATGGCAGGGTCTTGGATAAATTAGGAGAGGATAGGATTAAGAGTATAGCTGGAGGAATTAATTAAAGACATTTAGTAAATGGGATGTAAGAAACTCAAGTAGAAGTATTTCAGGCAAAAGATTATAAACATATGGAATCAGATAATAAAGCTAACTGAATCAGCATGCAGACAAAGTAATTAGTTAAAGAAAGACATCTGGAAGAGGAGAGAAATAAGAGAAGCAGGGGAAATAAAAGGTAGGGTTGAAATCAACTAGAGTATGTTGGTAAAGTCAGATGATTTTTTTTTCTCCTTTGCTTTACCTATATTACATCTTTCTTAGCCACAATCCCAAATATTATACAATTCAACATGTTATATTTGTTTCTGGAAATATCTAGGAGCTGTATAAATACATCTGCCAAAGCAAATGGTTCAAAGAAGATCAATGTTTTTCATGGCTAACTTAGCATGTGTCTGGCTTCCCACAAAAGTCTAGATCTTATGTTAGTGATTACATATTTTGGGCCACAAAAATAACAAAAGTGGCTATTTAACATAGTTTTCTGTAGCAACAGGAAACAATACCCAGTAAAGGGCCACTACAAATATCTTTCATCATGCTCTTCTCATCACGTTCAGACATAGAATAAGGCAATTTTGTTGATGAGAGACTGAGGTGCATTATCCTTTTGTTTTTTGTTGCTCTGGGAAGTAATCGCATCTGTATGAATGATGAGAATATCTCGTTTTCCATGGATTCTTCTCATCTGAGTTTGAAGTGTAATTTCAGTCTGTGGAATGTCTCTGGTCATAGCCTACACTGCGTGGTGGCGTAGATGGTTGCTGATGTGATGTGCCTGGGAGGAGGCACTGAAGAAAGCCTGCAGCCCCCAAACATTCTGCCCTCTAGCTGGCTGGATTTCAGAGTCCCTGATGGCTGTCATTTTCCAAAAGGATAAAAGACTCAGCAAGTGAATAGACTTTATGATAAAATATTTCCTCTCTGCCTTATTTAAGAATCTGTTGTTGACTCACAGGGAAGTTGGGATACCAAGTCCTTGGATGGAAACATTGTACAGCTAAATTTTCTTTGGTACAAAAGAGAAACAGTACAGAATCACTCTGATCAGAGAAACAAGGTTGGAGCAAAGGGATCTGTGATTGTGAGCTTTGTCATTTCCAAGGTTTTTGATAAAGTATGTGTGGTACAAAAGGCAATGACTCTGAGCATGCCATTGTCCTCAGTCTGGTTTCTGAGGAAAATAATCTGCTCAAAGTATCCTTTAATGTGGATCAATACCAGATTGTTTTCCCTTTAACTTCTCGAACACTGGATAGCTTAGGAGAACCAAGAGGACTTCAAAGTTACATTATAGTCATATATATGTATATATTTTTCAATAGGTATTTATTGAACAATTACAAGGTGCCATACTTTGTGCTAAGTAGTGGAAACATAAAAACAAAAAAGCTGACATTTTAGTCTTTGAAAATTTCAGTGTTTAGTGGGAAAAGGAGGACATGGAAACCCCAAAAATAATTTTAAAAATAAAATAATAAAATAAAGTCTTATAAGCAATAACATAGACTACCTATAAAAAGTATTATAGGAGCACAGAATATGGGTAACTTTTCCTAGGAGAAATTCAGAACAATTCAGAGAAATTAATTTGAGTTGGATGAGTTTAATTTTTCAAAGGAGCAGAGAGTGAAGAATATTCTAGGAAGAGAGAGAAAAAGGTAATTAAAAGAGTCATACTGCAGTGGACTGAGATTTTGTGTTGCCCTGAAATTCATATTAATCCCCAATGTGATGGTATTTGAAAGGGAGGCCTCTACGGGGTAATGAGGTCATGAATATGGAGGTCTTATGATGGCCTTGTGCCCTTACAAGAAGAGATGAGTGACAATTGCTTCCCCTCTCTTTCTCCTCTTTGCCATGTAAAGATAATGCAGGAAGATGGCCATTTCAAAAAATGAAACTTCAAACTAGTTTTGAAGTGCCCTCACCATATACCAGATCTGTGCGTTCCTTGACCTTGGACTTCCTAGCCTCCAGAACCATAAGAAATACATGTTTCTTGTGTAAGCACCAAGCCTATGGTATCTTGTTATTTAACAGCCTGAGCTGATTAAGACAAGTACTCACTAACCAACCAGAATGGGTGGCATAAATCATAGTGGTTAGTTGTCACTAAGCAAGGGCTGAGAGATGGCCACACTCAATGGATAAATTTGACAAGGCTGTAACATGAGCTATTTTCCAGGGAGGATGGCCCAGTATTAATGGGGGCCCTAAACATCATGAAGGTATTGAGAAACCTGGTGTGTGAGCAGCTGGCATGGGAGAAAAGATGCTGATAAAAAGATGGGAAAGGCCAATAAAAATAAATTTTGCCTTCTTAATAATATTTCTTAGTATCAGTCCTAATCAATTTCAGCCCACAAGAGCCCATGTATCCAAATCAAGATGACATTAAAAATATGGAAAGATCAAAATCAATACCCATGGCTCTAATAAAGAGCTGAACTCAGCATGTACCTTAGAGGGTGTCAAGGTCTAACTCCAGGCCTTTTCAATTCTGCAAAGTGATGAGCTTTGAAAGCATGCTGTGTCTGCTCCAGAATTTCAAGTAACTGTTGTAAAAAGTTAGAGCATACTCCTGGCACTCCAGTTGTGCCTAATTTCTCACAGACGGTGTTAGTTTATGAAGCTCTGTGTGTGTGTGTGTGTGTGTGTGTGTGTGTGTTTGCTTACTTTGAACTTTTTGGATTGTATTTGCCTTATAGACATGAAAGGTCACATTGAGGTCACAGAAATTTTTGTTTTAGAAAAGCAGCTACTGACTATGGACTGGTTCTCAGAGAACATCTCAACAGTAACACACTGTTAGGGGTCGTGAGGAATCATAAAAATATGTCTTGAGGTCTCTATTTCAAGAGTGCTATTTAAAAAAAAAAAAAAAGAGTGCTATTTAGATGCCAGAGGTAATACTGCATTTCTCAGAATTAACAGAATTGTTAGATGCTTCTTTGAGATAATAGGGAGGCATGAATTTTTGTGTGTTTGTGAATTTTTTTAATTAAAAAAATCTTAACATGAGAATTTGGCTATATATGCGGAAAGCAAATGTGGTAGAAAACAGTAGTTTCATGAGAGGCAAAGGAATTTTTCAGGTGGATAGCAAGAAATAGCCTTCTTGGTCAGAGAGACAGAGAACAAGTCTATATCACAGAGTGTCCTGCTTTCTTATAAGGAGAACGTTAGACCACATTATCATGGAATCAATCTTAGTTTCTAATAAAGGGATGTCTCATTTTATTGAGCACTTTGAGGGGGAGAGGGCTCTCCCTGAGCCCTAGGAGTTATACCGTAAGGGCCGGCCACAACATTCTCAAATCTTTACAACAATCTTTTTTTTTTTTTAAAGATTTTATTTATTTATTTGACAGAGAGAGACAGAGATCACAAGTAGGCAAAGAGGCAGGCAGAGAGAGATGGGGAAGCAGGCTCCCCGCTGAGCTGAGAGCCCGATGCGGGGCTCGATCCCAGGACCCTGGGATCATGACCTGAGCCGAAGGCGGAGGCTTAACCCACTCAGCCCCCCAGGTACCCCAACAATCTTATTCTATATGTGAGAATGCTGAGGTTCTGAGAGCTGGAACAACCTGGCACATGCGGATTTGAACCCACCTCTGTCTGCCTCTAGTATTCCGATTTTCTCCCCCATCTTGCAACTTCCCTTGATGACTCAGTCTTCTGCTTGTAAGCTTACCTTGCCATATGTCTTCTGTGTAAACCCCCGATGATGGCCAAGGCCCAATTCTGGGTACTGGGGAGAAAACACCTGAGATGTGAAAGCAAACTTCTTCCAGGTGATGGAGGACTGTGACAGGTTCCTGAGGCATATGTCAGTGTGTGATGTTTCAAAGCTTTACATTTATCAACTTGATTCATCTTCACCCAATATTGTGAAGTAGGTGCTATTAGTATCATTATCTTTTTTTTTAAGATTTTATTTATTTATTTGACAGACATAGATCACAAGTAGGCAGAGAGGCAGAAGAGAGAGAGAGGAGGAAGGAGCTCTCAGCTCCCGCTGAGCTGAGAGCCCGATGCGGGGCTCGATCCCAGGACCCTGGGATCATGACCTGAGCTAAAGGCAGAGGTTTTAACCCACTGAGCCACCCAGGTGCCCCAGTATCATTCTCCTTTTGAAGATAATTTTCCCAAGGTCACACAACAAGTATTGGTGGTGGTGGCATCGAACCCAAGTAGTCTGACTCTAAAGTATGTGATTTTTGACATTATGTGATACATACATGCATATAGGCAGTATGTTTCTATTCCTTCACCTTTAGAGTAAGAAAAGGGCCGTAAAAATGGTCTACCCAAAGTCTAAGGTGGATCAACCAAGTGATCATATCTACTGTGAGTTTAATATAAGGGCTTCTAGAACACTGTAGGGTATCAGAAGAATTTTGACAACAAGGAGGGCCTCGAATGCCAGAGTGAAGCAGCTATGTTAAGTTGGGTGGGCTCTTTGGTAAAAGACCAGCCAAGGAGCAATAGGAACATTAGCTGAAAGCTTAGCAGGGGGCAGTGTAGAGTGCGATAACACGGACACTCAATATGGCTCCTAGAGGGATCTCTATTCAAAAACATAGTCCTGGGGCACCTGGGTGGCTCAGTGGATTAAAGCCTGTACCTCTGGCTCAGGTCATAATCCCAGGGTCCTGGGATCGAGCCCCACATTGGGGCTTTCTGCTCGGCGGGGAGCCTGCTTCCCTTCCTTTCTCTCTGCCTACCTCTCTGCCTACTTGTGATCTCTACCTGTCAAATAAAGAAATAAAATACTTTTTAAAAAAAAGTCCTTTCTCCACTACATCTATATGAGACAGGCTCCTCCAGAGAAACAGAATCAGTAGGAGATTTGTAAAATTTTAATTTTACTTTAATATATTTATATTACATGCAGTGTAAATGTATTTTGTTTACATTAAGGAAATTTCTTAGGATGAATTGGCTCCCGTGATTGTGGAAGCTGAGAAGTCCCATAATCTGCCATCTGCAAGCTGGAGACTCAGGAGGACTGGTGGTGTAATTCAGTCCCAGTTCAAAGACCTGAGAACCAGGGGAGCCAATGGTTTAAATCCTCAGTGGCAGAGAAAATGAGAGATATCTCAACTCAAGCAGGGAGACAGGCAGCAAAAACAGGCTAATTCCTCTTTTTTTCACCTTTTGTTCTCTTCACATCCTTAACAGATTGGATAATGCCCATCCACACTGGGGGAGGCATACTACTTTACTGAGTCCGATTCAAATGCTTATCTCATCCAGAAACACTCTTACACACACATCCAGAGATAACGTTTAATGTGCATTCCCTGTGGCCAGTCACGTTGATACATAAAATTAACCATCACTCCATTTTAAGCTGCCAAAAGATGAGGGCCATGTCAGTGTCAGAATATTCCCCATTCCCTTCTCTTTGGGCCATGTAGATTGACTTCCCTTCCATGTAAATTTGCCAAAGACAAAAGCTAGTAATCCCAACCACGTGTCACTTAGGTAGTGATTTATTTTTTATAACTAAGGAGCCCTTGTTACGACAGGACACCAGGTATACTAAGGGGAGATCAGGGGCCAGTCATGACCTCAGCAGACTGTGCAGGTTGCTCGGAGCATCCGCTTCTTGCCATTGCTGTTGCCTTATTGCTGCTCTGACATCTAAATTGCAACCAGAAAAGAGGCATCATTGACAGGAGCTCTGTTGGTGAGAACCCAAACTGCAGGGACTCCAATTAAATTCTTCACTTCTTGGTTCCAGTTTCTTTGGCATTAACTCAAAATGACTTCTATCTACTTATTCATTGGTCAGTTTAAGAATGGGATAATATGCATTATTATAATACTAACAAGCAAGGATGGAGGCCAAGTCTGCTCTCTTCTGAACTGAAGTCAGAATGGAAACCCAGAGGCTGCCTGCTGCTTGTTGTTTTATCAATTGCTCTCACAAGCAGTCATGGGAGGGAGCAGGAAGTAAAGGTTACACGAATGATTCAAGGACTGGAGGACTTAGGAGAACGTTACAACCATCTGCTTTATCATTTTCATTGATAATTTCTCCAATATCATGAGTCTGAGAATTAGGGTTGATTTTTTTGTTTATAAAGGCTATTTGCTAGGGTAAGGGTTACAGAATGAAGGTACCCCGCAGGACTGAAAATGGCAAATTGCAAAATGGTGAAGCTGTGAACATGCCAGGAATTTAAAACATTCCTTATAGACTATTACTAAAAAGTGAGGAACTGAACACATAGAGACAAATTAAAAGTTTGTGCCAGTAAATAACAGCTCATACAGGGATGACAACTGTGAGCATGGAAAGCAAGAGGCAAGCATGAAGGCACTCATTGAGGCAGAGTAGGCAAGATTCACCGAATGGTATAACATGGCAAATGAAGGGATTAAAGGATGCAAAGATGATGCTAACATGTTGAGCCAGGGGGAGGTGATAACTTTGATAGGAAGTAAAGACCAAAAAAGGACCAAATTGAGACGAGAGGGTGTTGTGACCAGAATGAGACAGATTAAGTTCAAGGTCGTGAAGAGAAATCCCAGGACAAATGCCTAGAGTGGGTGGTTGGCAGTGTGACTCTGGACTTGAGAAAGTAGAGAGCTTTGGAGAAGCCCCGAGAAGAAACTGGAAGTGACCTAGCAGTTTAATCTAGATCATTTGATGCTGCAACATTAAAGATGAAAGGACAATTGAAGCAAGAGGCCAATAACCACAAACTTTGCAGACAAAGAAGGGGATTTGAGGGATAGAAAATTTTGCTGGATTGATCACAAAACAAACAAACAAACAAACGAAAAAACCACCAAAAAAAAAAAAAAACCCACACCCCCAGGTATCTGTGTGGAGCAGAAACCAGAATGTAAGAGGTTAAGAAGTAAAACCAAGGCCTCAGGGGCCACAGGTTTAGACTAATTTTCAGTATTTTGACAGTGAAGGAAAAGAAAGTGGTATGGTGATGGCCTGGAGGGCCAGCCCTACAGAGGGAAAGATTTTAGGCAAAGACCTAAAGATAAGAGGATGGGACTATAGAGATGAGAAAATAAGAGCCTTCAAAATGTACTTGAAGAGAGAATTATTCATAAAAATTGCTTTAGAATTGGCATTAAAGCAGTAAGATGAAGACCAATATTCACAATTAGGGTAGAGATGATTCTTCCTCTGAGTCAGGAGACATGGGATAAAAATGATGGAAGATACAAAAAGAGTTGGCAGATCAGAAAGATAATATGAAGAAGTTTGCACTGAACTGTCTCAATCATATCAGTAATAATAGGAATCAAACTGTTTTTCATAGTAAAAAATGTATTTTACACTTTGCAGTAAAGATAGGTGAATACTTGTCTTAGCCACATCTTTTATTTTCTGTATTCTGATGCTTTGACATCAGAGCCTTGCTGACCCTAGGGCTATAGGGCTCGCTGATTCCTAATAAAGATATTCCTAGACATAGATAGGGAAAAGCCAATGAGGGTGCTTTTCAAATACAAACCAATCAATCCAGAGCCCACACCCCCCGCTGTCTTCTTTATCAGGCTCTCATCCACCTGCCCTAAGTACCCCATGGGCAGATACCAGACAACTAGGAATAGCCCCTATGCCTCAGAGCCACTGAAATTATTCAGCCTAACTTATCCCAAGTCTGTTCACCCTGCCTCACCTGTACTTTCCTGCAGAAACCACCCAAAAGATTCCTGCTCACAATTTCTCCCTCTCCCTCTGCCTCCTGACTGGTTTCTCCTCCTTTTCCATGAGATCTCCTGTGGTGTTAGGTGCCCCCTCTGCTGTGATCAACAAACCAGCTTTCCATGGAAATTGTTACTTGATCTCTTTAGCCTTACCATACCTAAATCATAAAACCAGTTAAAAAAAAATACACTGAAGAGGCATCTGGGTGGCTCAGTCGGTTAAGCATCTGGCTCTTGATTTCGACTCAGGTCATGATCTCAGGCTCTGCCCTAGGTGTGGAGTCTGCTTAAGATTCTCA
>PISX010027513.1:0-22932 GCA_004024625.1 Mellivora capensis | reverse complement strand
TTGAATCTCCCTGATGGCTAGTGATGATGAACATTTTTTCATGTGTCTGATAGCCATTTGTATGTCTTCATTGGAGAAGTGTCTGTTCATATCTTCTGCTCATTTTTTGATATGATTATCTGTTTTGTGTGTGTTGAGTTTGAGAAGTTCTTTATAGATCCTGGATATCAACCTTTTGTCTGTACTGTCATTTGCAAATGTCTTCTCCCATTCTGTGGGTTGCCTCTTTGTTTTGTTGACTGTTTCCTTTGCTGTGCAGAAGCTTTTGATCTTGATGAAGTCCCAAAAGTTCATTTTCACTTTTGTTTCCTTTGCCTTTGGAGATATATCTTGAAAGAAGTTTCTGTGGCTGATATCAAAGAGGTTACTGCCTATGTTCTCCTCTAGGATTCTGATGGATTCCTGTCTCACGTTGAGGTCTTTTATCTATTTCGAGTTTATCTTTGTGTACGGTGTAAGAGAATGGTCGAGTTTCATTTTTCTACATATAGCTGTCCAATTTTCCCAGCACCATTTATTGAAGAGACTGTCTTTTTTCCACTGTATATTTTTTCCTGCTTTGTCAAAGATTATTTGACCGTAGAGTTGAGGGTCCATATCTGGGCTCTCTACTCTGTTCCATTGGTCTATGTGTCTGTTTTTATGCCAGTACCATGCTGTCTTGGTGATCACAGCTTTGTAGTAAAGCTTGAAATCAGGTAACGTGATGCCACCAGTTTTATTTTTGTTTTTCAACATGTCCTTAGCAATTCGGAGTCTCTTCTGATCATACAAATTTTAGGATTATTTGCTCCAGCTCTTTGAAAGATACCTGTGTAATTTTGATCAGAATGGCATTAAAAGTACCAGACAACAAAGAGAAATAAAAGGTATCCAAATTGGCAATGAAGAAGTTAAACTCTCTCTCTTCGCAGATGACATGATACTTTATATGGAAGACCCAAAAGACTCCACCCCCAAACTACTAGAACTCATACAGCAATTCAGTAACATGGCAGGATACAAAGTCAATGTACAGAAATCAGTGGCTTTCTTATACACTAACAATGAAAATACAGAAAGGGAAATTAGAGAATCAATTCCATTTACTATAACACCAAGAACCATAAGATACCTAGGAAAAAACCTAACCAAAGAGGTAAAGGATCTGTACTCGAGGAACTACAGAACACTCATGAAAGAAATTGAAGACACAAAAATATGGAAGACCATTCCATGCTCTTGGATTGGAAGAATAAACATTGTAAAATGTCTATACTACCTAGAGCAATCTATTTCATCATCTTCTGTCTTCCAACTTCTACCCATTATGGAATCCAGATCTTCCTACTCATGTTTTTGTTTTTATTGCAATTAATATTCCTAAAACAACCCATTCACATGATAAATCATAATTTCTGAGACAGTTCTTCCTTCTTAGTCATCAAGCTTTTTTCCCTTGAAAGTTCTCATAACTCTTTCCTTTCATTTTCGAGCTATGTGTTGTAATACAGGGTAAGGGATTTATTATTTCTGTAAATTGGTATGGTACTGCATGGCTAAGATAGTTCTTATAAATTTTTTTACCCATTGGTGTATGCTAAATGCCTATAAAGTTCTTATTGATCAATGTGTATTAGTTCCCTCTCTGCCCTGACTCTTTTATAAAATTCTATTATATTTTTTCCCGTCATCAATAAAGTGAATTTTTTTTCTAGAACAGGTACCATTCTCTATAATAATCTTCCCATACTAGTCTGCCTATCAGAGTCTTTTCTTTTTTCTTAAAATCTTTAATTGCTTCCCATTGCTACTTTTAAGGACTCCACACTATACCTTTCCCACTTCTCTAGTCTTATTCCAGTCTTATCTTATTGAGAAGAAAAAAAAAATAATGAATTTGAATCCTGTTTGCAGCCATATAAGTTACATAAGTTGAACAAGTTATTTTTGTAGCCAAAACCTTAGTATTTTATCCTCATCATGAGCATAGTGATTGGCACATAGTAGGTACTTAATAAAAATATGTGTATTATGCATTCATTCTGTTTCCTTCTATTTAAATCTGCCTTCTATTTTCTAACTTCCATGCCTTTTGCAATCCCCTCCATGCCACAGACATGCTAATAACCACATTGTAGATATCATATTATATAATCATCCCCAAACTTAGCTCCATTTTACTAGTGAAAGGTTGAAGCCTGGAGAAATTAAAGACCTGACAGATTAAGGATTTTGTTGAGTGATAAACAGAAAAGTGTTGGATCCACTATTATAGACACTACTGATTTTACCTATTTTTGTAAAATATGAAATCTGTTTATTTTGTCCATTTAATTTCTAAAAGTGGATTGTAAATGCCATGAATTGCACCTGAAAAGTAAATGAATAATAGTTTTATGAATTTGGGTGGTAGGGTATAGTACTAAAACTTAGCCAGGTAAGCACACTTCACTAAGTTTTATCACTAAATATCTTGAACATGCCATTTATTATCTTGTGGCATCATTTTTCTTTTCCATTAAATGATGGTGCTGAAACGAGTAGTGTCCCTAAGCTCTAAAATTATGACTGTTATTATCATAGTCTGGTGCACTAGGTTGCAATTCAATTTCTTTATAAAAAGCACAAAGAATATATATCTGATCTATCAGATCATAATTTGACCCTGAGTGAAGACTCAGATGCTAAGAATAGAATTTATGAAATGAAGAATATAATTTTCTTGACAAAATGAGAATCCAAAGTAAAAACTGATTTGATTTAATATAGTCAAACATCTGGATATGTGAGTAAAATTTTCAGTTTTCATATGGATGTTTGACTTTGTGTGAATTATACCAAGCTAAAAAAAAGAACTAAATTTATGTCAAAATAATCCAGAATTACATAATTTAAAAAAAGTTTTAAAAATTTGATTATTTTATTCTCCTCTAGGATTTTGATGTTTTCCTGTCTCATATTTAGGTCTTTCATCCATTTTGAATTTATTTTTGTGTATGGTGTAAGAAAGTGGTCCAGTTTCATTCTTTTTCATGTTGCAATCCAGTTTTCCCAACACCATTTGATAAAGAAATTGCTTTTTTTCCATTGGATAGTCTTTCTTGCTTTGTCGAACATTAGTTGACCATATAGTTGTCAGCCCATTTATGGGTTTTCTATTCTGTTCCATTGGTCCATGTGTCTATTTTTATGCTAGCACCATACTGTCTTAATCACTATAGCTTTATAGTATAACTTGAAGTCAGAATTGTGATGCTTCCAGCTTTGGTTTTCTTTTTCAATGTTGCTTTGGCTATTCAGGGTCTTTTGTGATTCCATACATATTTCAGGACTGTTTTTTTTGTTCTGTGAAAAATGCTGATGGTATTTTGATAGTGATTGCATTAAATGTGTAGAGGAGAAAACAGGCAGTAATCTCTTTGACATCTGCACATAGCAAATTCTTACTGGATATATCTCCTGGGGCAAGGGAAACAGAAGCAAAAACAAACTATTGGGACTTCATCAAAATAAAAAACTTCACAACAAAGGAAACCATCAACAATACTAAAATACAACCTTTGGGATGGGAGAAGATATTTGCAAATGAATTTTTTTTTAAGATTTTATTTATTAGAGAGAGAAAGTGAGTGTGTGCGTGCACAGGGGAGAGTTAGGGGGAAAGGGAGAGGGAGAATCAGACTCCCCACTGAGCAGGGAGCCCGATGCAGGGCTCAATGCTGGGCTGGATCCCAGGACCCTGAGATCATGACCTGAGCCAACTGACTGAGCCACCCAGGTGCCCCTGCAAATGAAGTATTTGATAAAAGGTTAGTATCCAAAAATCTCTTAAGAATTATTAGACTTAACACCCAGAAAACAAATAATCCAGTTAAAAAATGGGCAAAAGACATGAATAGACATTTTTTTCCCAAAAAGATATAAGATGACTAAAGACACATGAAAAGATGCTCAACATAAGTCATCATCAGGGAAATACAAATCAAAACCATAAAGAGGTATCACCTCATACCTGTCAGAATGGCTAAAACGAACAATTCAGGGAACAACAACTATTGGGTGGAATGCAGAGAAATGGGAACCCTCTTATACTGTTGGTGGGAATGCAGAGTGGTGCAGCTACTGTTTAAGTATGAAGGTTCCTCAAAAAGTTAAAAACAGACCTAACCTATGATCCAGCAATTGCACTACTAAGTATCTACACAAAGGGTACAAAAATACTAATTTAAAGAGATACATGTACCCCAGTATTTATAGCAGTATTATCAACAATAGTCAAATTATGGAAAAAGCTCAAATGTCCATTGATTGATGAGTAGATAAATAAGAAGTGGGATATATATATATATAGGATACACACACACACACACACACACACACACACACATATCTATCTGTCTGTTGATCTATGTGTCCAGAAATATCCTGGAATATTACTCAGTCATCAAAAGGAATGAAATCGTACCATTTGCAACAACATGGATGGAACTAGAGAGTATTATGCTAAGCAAAATAAGTTAGAGAAAGACAAATACCATATGATTTCATATGTGGAATTTAAGAAAAAATAGATAAACATGGTGATGGGGAAAAAAGAGAGGGAAGCAAATCACAAGAGAGTCTTAACTGTAGAGAAAACTGAGGATCAGTGGTGGGGGGGTGGGCAAGGGATGGGCTAAATGGGAGGGCACTTGTAATTAGCACTGGGTGTTATATATAAGTGATAAATCACTGAATTCTATACCTGAAACTAATATTACACTGTATGCTAACTAACTGGAACTTGGAACTTGAGGAAAAAATTTGATTAATTTGGACTTAAAGGCAATAATAAATTTGTTGACCTTTTAAAGCTTTTTTCTATTATTTAATAGTTAAATATATTTTAGAAAAATGTGTAGGTATTTGCAGAAGAATAAGTACTTATGTATAAAATGCTTTTCTGGTTTTTGTTTGTTTGTTTGTTTCCATTCTAATTTACTGAATCCTAGATTGTTCATCTTTTCTTGGATTCTGACCTTCTCCACTGACAGACTTTCACTTAAACCAAAACAAAACAAAAAAAATAACTGAAATTTAGAAATCGTTAAATGTCACAAAATATTGAGTGAGTAAAGAAGACAAATAGAGTCAAAAATGTTTACTTGGTTGATACTCTTTTATATTTCATGGATGAGGAAAATTAGTAATGCCGACTCTCATTTCATTTCAGGAGTTGTAGAATAGTGGGTTGATTTCAGGCACCTAGAGTATCAGTAGCTTAAAAATATTGATTACAATGGATATTAATTTTAAAGGCATAATGGCAGGCCTTTAAACTATTTAGCAGAAGGCATACAGTCTCCTATGGTGGAAAGAAGTATAATTAAAAAGCTATCAGTACTCTGGGATTGTCAAAACTACTTTGTCACCTGAAGCACATTCCTTGTAATTATCTTTTAGGCTTTAAGCTAGATCACCATTAACCTCAGAAAAAAAGGGCTACTATGCTTTCTGGTGTGAGAAATTGTATCATGATGTAAATTAAACCCCATTTGACAGTCAAATTAGATTTGGGAAATGATTGAGTATTAAACCTACTCATGTATATTACCAAATGACACAAAGTCTGAGAGCACTAAGGGAATAGAGTTAGAGTTTTCCCCCTTTGAAAGATTTTGAGATTCCTTATGTGCATAGAATACAATTTTGATCATACATTAGAGAAATAAAATTGAAGCAACACAAAGAAAACTCAAAGTTATTTTTAGCCTTTCCCCAACGATTTCTTTTCAGCTCTCAGACAGTACAAAATGAGTCAACACTTAAGTAAGCCAGAAATAATATAATGAGTCTGCAAAATTATAGCTACCTACAGCTCAGATCTTCAATCAAGTAATTGTTAAATGCTCACCAGAAGGAAGAGCAAATATGTTCTCAAGTGAACTTGCTTAATATTTTTAACCTTATTGTCAAAAGAAAGGAGTCATAATTAAGATAGCACAATGAACGAGGCAGAGAGCAGCATGACTGCATCTGATGATTAATCTTTATCCCTGTGGTGGTCTCTTAAGTTATGGATCAAGAAAAACCACGTAGCCTTCTATTCCTGCGTAAGTCATTGGTGCCTAATGCCAAATAATCAACTACTGTCATTCTTGGGTGATGCTGGGCTGAGTATAAGTTGTGAAAAGTTATGTTAGTTGATGTAAGTAATTACCAACTGCATGAGAATATCACCTACAACCAAATGTGTACTATCATACTAACCTAACCTTGGTGATGCAGGGGACACTGAAGTATTCGACTGTGTCTGCTATTTGCAAAGAAGCCTGTAAGGCAAAGTTTCCAGCCTCTACATGGTTGACATGTTGGCTAGATAACTCTTTGCTATGAGGCCATCCTGTATTTAATAAATAGTTTAGAAGAATCCCTGACCTCTACCCAGTAGATGCCAGTAGCACCCCCTCACTCTCATTTGTGATGAACATTAATGTCTTGACATTGCCAGAATGTCCTCTGGGAGGCAAAATTGTCCCCAGTTGAGAACTACTGCCTCAAGAGCCTGGGAAATGCTCTGTAGTATAGATTGCATGATATCTATTTAGCTATATGAATAGGCACAGACACACACTGCCTCCCCCCACATAGACATACTCACACCTTTCTAAATATACCATTATATATATCTGCATATGCTCAATAATATACATACATCTATATATACATACACACATATATACATGTTTACATATATATACAATTACATATATTGAAAATACATTTATATGTACCATTATAAATGTACAGATGTATATATCCATGTATACAAACAATATATGCATGTGAATATATAATACACATGTGAATAAACACATACATCTATATGCATATGAATGTCCTAAACCATAAAGTCTGAAAACATAGATAATATTATTTTAATGTTTTTACAGACTGAAGATAACTTTGACAGTGTTAGGCCTATTTCCATATGCTTTCATTTCCATTATGAACACCCTTTAGGTTTGAATTTTGGGAGGAACAACAGAAGCAAGTGAGAGGATTCAGTGTAACACATGAAACATTATGAAGACCTCCAATCTTGTAGAGAAAAATAGACTATATGTAGGTTCATGTGTCAGGAGATTGGGGTGCATGTGTGGGACCAGTGCAAGATGATACCCAGAGACTGGCAGGAGCCAATTCAGGTTATCAAGTAAACTTCAGCATGGGTTCGAGAGGGGTGGTAAAACAGGGTATCTCTTTGTTGTTCATGAAAACAATAGGCAACAAGTGTGGGGAAAAAAGTTGTAAATAATAGCTAAATATTACTTTCCATTTTGATGTTGTCATCTACTTTGTCCTTATTTCTATGTTTCAGCCATGGAGATACCTTCTCATTCAGAAGCTTTATTTTTAGTTAGATAACATAGTTTCTTTTGTGCCATGAGGTCAGAGACATGAGGATAAGTCTTTTTTTGCAAACAAATCTAAAAAACATGCAGCCTACAACAATTTCTGAAATTCTTCCTTTTGAGCAAGTATT
Source organism: Mellivora capensis (assembly GCA_004024625.1). NCBI lineage: Eukaryota > Metazoa > Chordata > Mammalia > Carnivora > Mustelidae > Mellivora > Mellivora capensis. The sequence goes on along the minus strand of PISX010027513.1, from coordinate 15,425 downwards.
CTTACAAATCAAAGAAATTTAGTGTTTAGTAATGGGAGTGTGTCTTGCCTGAACATCTCTTAAATTTTTTTTTAGTGCATTATCTCCCTGATCTTCAGTAGCCTAACAGAGTTTCAAATAATTGGTTTTGGGGCAGCTAAATTGCAATGGAGAGTAAATGGACAGATATGGTATATGGAGTTTTATACATTGGTGCATGGAGGACAAGAAAACAAATTGTATTAAGTAATATATTAAATACTTACTGTGTTCCAGGAACTTTACATATAAAATGTGGGGCGGGGCTCTTTTGAGTAAAAACTGAGATTCCAATAGACAGGATACAGACCTTCCGTACTTCCTGCCCTTCCCACCAATTCTTCAGAGCACTATTGGGAGAGAAAAATCTTCACAGTGATAGTCACATACTTGGTCAGAAGTAGGTAGTGGCAACAATTTCTGATTCGTCTTTGGAAAGGTTGTTCACTGAAAGTCTAAAACTCCAATTATTTAAGGTTTAACTTAAAACCTTAAATAATTGGAGTTTTAGAGTAGAGGTAACAGAAGTCAGGTGGCAGAAAGAGAAAAAGGCCCTCTGAAATAAAGTCCAAACAGTTTCACTATATCTAAATATAACAGCTTCTAGAATGTGCTAGATTCGGCACCTTGACCAATGTGTCCAGAGAAATCAGTAGAGGATCCAATATGAGAGTACATTCGGATCCACAATACATTGAATCTAGTCCATCCTATTCAGTGAGAAGGAGAGGTCAGGGCCATGAGACAAAGCTGACAGACTATGTCACCAGGGCCCTACATGTTGGTGGGAGAACACAGGGCATCAAACTGTAGCAGACAAAGGATCTTGGTTCAGTTGTGATACAGGGCTCCAAGTATAAAGTCAAGCCTAACAAGGAGTCTTACCAGTGGCATTAAAGCCCTAGTCATGAATGAATCCTTCTCTGTTTCCTTTTAGGATTTCTTGCAGTGATATAGAAATAGGAGAAAGCTACAGTATGTTCAACTGGCCCATAAAGGAAGATGACCTCATGAACTGTGGGCAAACTGTATGGTGACCCTACTAGGGTTTAGACAACTAGATTTATACAGATCTCATTTTATTTAATTATCCCTGCAGCCCACTGATGTAGGTATCATTATTCTGATTTATAGATTTGAAGTAGAAATCAGGCTGAGGGAGGTTAAATAACTTAATTATCTTTACAGAGCCAGTAAGGTATAACAGTGGGAATCATACCATTGTCTGTTTGATAGCAAAACTAAGGCATTTTTCTGACTCACAACAGACTCATACTGGCTGTTTAATGAAGAGTAAGGTACCAACATTGGTCTTCAGGATAGATTATGAAAAGAAAGAGTTGGGAGTTAATTAAAGACAATTTTATCTTTTTCTAGCCCTATCTGGGACCCTTCCCTTCATGAAAGTAAAAAGGCCAAATTTTGGATGTCAGTTGTTAGAGGCAGAGAAAATAAATAGTATGTTTCCCTTCTGGCTGGCATTAAGAATTGATAGGTAAAGTTCACTTTGGAACAGCTTGTATTTTGTGGCTGAATGTACACTATTTGTACTTTTGTTTGGCAAATATTAATGGCTATACATGCAAGCTTTTCTTCTATCAAGAACCATATATCTTTACAAATACTTATTAACATAGAATCCTTGTTATTTTATCATCAATTGGGCACATCTAGAACTTTGACACTAAATTTTAACAAAAAAGCACAATATCCTTTTAAGTTATATTGCTAATGATTTGATCCCTACCAAAAGAAACTTTCCTACAAGAAAGGTACAGCATTTTGCTTCAAATTATAAGATGAACAGAGACCTAATTAGATGTTTTAAAACCCAAAGGAAAGAAGATTTGATAGATTTTATCCTAAATTTAAAATCATCTGAGTTTAAAAGACCTGATTGTAATTATTTAGGACCTGATTTCTTGAGTTAAGATGTTACTATTTTATTAGAGACAGAAAAGTCAAATCTGAAGGCAAATATGTTGTCTTATAGAGATGGTCTAAGCCATTTTTCTTATCTTTTGACAAAGATAAGTTAATTACTGAAAAATCCAGAAAATTCAGGTTGCTAGATTCCAATTGTAAACATTTTTATAAATACATTTTGAAACAAAATTTGGAAACACTTTGTAAAGTGATTCTTTACCTTCACTTGTATTGAGAAGAGAAAATACATTAGAGGTAGTCTAAAATCCCATGTTTTCAACTTTAGAACTCAATCAGACACATCAACACCACAGGAAGACCAGCAGTCTTCCTTGAAAAGCATACTAGTACACAACAAAGGGCCTAGTCTTTCTATGTTTTTAAACAGGAAATTAAAAAAAAATCTAACTCTCTTTAAAATCTTTCAGGCAATTATAGAAACCATAATTTAACTAAACGTTTTAGCTTTCTGCCAAATTACTCCAAGTTGATGGCAGTTGGCTGCCAGAACTCCAGCCTTCCACTTTATTCAGGTTACAGAATGGATAATCAAAGCTGTGAATGCATAAAAGGAGAAGGTGCAAGAAGTTCCAAATAAACTTTTAAAAACATCAAAATGCAAAGTAAGTCACAGCAATGTGAATTACATATGAATGCAATTAATTTATACATGAAGGAAAGATTTTTAGTATGCTATTAGCTTCATAACAGCCTAATATACCAGAAGCCAATCATTAGCTTGCCAGAGTATGACAGACTGCTTTTTACGTATTTCTGTAAAGATTGAATGGATAGATGTTGTTGTCCAAAATGTTTTGATTAACCCTTCTATTGCATATTTTTAATTAGTACAAAAATTAATTGTTAATTGAAAAACTTTACATTGGATTACAAATGACATTGCAAGAATGCAAGTAATATTCATTTATGTGCAACCAGAAATTTATAAAAGGGAAGGATTGAAGACAGTGTATCCTTTTTTCTAATGACGGTACTTTTTCTTTACTGATGTCCTCATTTTTTTTTTAATTGTTGATAGAAGTAGTTAGAAAGGAGGATAGAAAGGAAGGGAAATGAAAAAAAATTACTTCAAACAATTTTTACAATGAAAATTTTCCCCCAACTTTCAGAAGGTAATGTCAGCAATGCCAATTTTAGGTATTTCTTTTGTTCCTGTTTTTCCTGTTCATTTATTTGCACAAACTCTTATTTATTGCAATACACATTATTATCTTGAGGAGAAAAAAGAAAGAGAAGAAGAAAAAGAGAGAGAGAGAGAGAGAGAGAGAGAAAGAAAGAGATAGCCCTTTCCAAAAGTGTCTTTTCTGCTTTAGTGATTTGAATTTGGGATGTATTTTGTCAAGTAAGTGCTTACACCGGACTGAGAAAGATGTATAACTATAAATAAAATTAGGCTTCCTATGTTGAAATGAGTTCAAATTTAGTAAATTATTTATGAAAAAAACAAAGGAATTAGAGCATTATACTCTTCCTAACTTAATTAAAGTGCTGGGATTCACATTTATTCATGGCTTTCTTTCATTTGTCACTATATGAATAAAATAATTAGTAGTGACTTCTTGCTCAAAGTAACTTGGCTTACATTAAACATTGTAAAACCAGGCAGGCAGGTCAATGAAAACCAGGGTGCCTGTTGCTTCGTTTATGTATTTAGTATACTGTCAATAAAAGGAGAGTAACTTGAAAGTTTCAACTGGTAATAGACCATAGTCTATGGGTTTAAGAGAAAATTGTTTGCCACTTAATAACCCAGTTTTCTCCACCCTGAAAAGGCCCAGATTAATATAAAACTGTTGCTAATCAGTTCTCCATGAGTGGCTTATTGTTAGCTTCCCATGTTATTTGAAAACATAATTGTGCCAATTCCTTTTATAGCATTGTGTCCTTCCTCAGCTAATTGTGAATCCTAGAGCCTAGTCATCTTCACTAAATACTATATAGTGTGTGTGTATATAGATGTGTGTGTTTTCTCCTTCCACAACTACCTTCTCCTCTACTTTTTCTTCAGAATCAACAATAGAGATTTATTCTCTGCGCTTCAAATCTTTCACTCAAACACCTTAAAAGACTCACCTGATCATACGTGATCCACCTAGGATAATACCCTCTTTGATTAACATTAGCTTAAAGTTAACTGATTACGGACTTTAATTACATGTGCAAAATCCCTTCCCGTTTACCATAGTCTGTTGATTAGAAGTAAGTTACGGGTCCTGTCCACATTCAAGGGAAGGAGATTATACAGAAACATGGATCATTGTGGGACATCTTACAATTCTGGTTAGCATGACTCTTTGCCCTTGATATTGATTTTCAGTCCTTGAAATTCCTACATCTGTATTTTGTTTGTTTCTTCATAATTATCATATGGTATATAAAAGGTGATTATTTCATATTTACTTTTGGAACTTGACTCTAGCCTTCCTTCTCCTTCGTCCTATTTTTTCTACAGCACACATCACATGCTATATAATTTATTCACTTATTATGTTCATTGTCTGTGGTCTATCTTCCTTAAATTAAAGTTCTTCAAAGCAACTGTTTTGTTCACTAATGTATCCCTATGCTTAGAACAATACCCGAGGGGCACCTGGGTGGTTTAGTGGGTTAAGCCTCTGCCTTCGGTTCAGGTCATGATCTCAGGGTCCTGGGATCCAGCCTTGCATCTGCCTCTGTTCATCAGGGACTCTGCCTCTCCCCCCTTTTCTGCCTGCCTCTCTGCTTACTTAAAATCTCTGTCCGTCAAATAAATAAATAAAATCTTAAAAAAACAAAAGAACAGGGGTGCCTGGGTGGCTCAGTGGGTTAAGCTTCTGCCTTCGGCTCAGGTCATGATCCCGGGGTTCTGGGATCCAGCCCCACATCTGGCTCTCTGCTCATCAGGGAGTCTGCCTCTCCCCCCCACCCCTTGTCTGCCTGCCTCTCTGCCTACTTGTGATCTCTGTCTGTCAAATAAATAAATAAAATCTTAAAAAAAAAGAACAATACCTGATATATTGTAGGCTTTCAATAAATGTTAAATAGATGCTGTAATATGCTAATATTCTCTAATAATTGGAGTGAAATTTTCTTATAATAAAAATGCCATTCCTTTTAGACTAGTTCAATATATCAAAACATTTTTATTGTGTATCATCATTAAAGTAGTAATAATTATGAACATGCATCTCAGTGTAGGTATATTCATTTCTAAACAATATAAATACATTCTGTACTGATATATTATGAGGTTTATAAAACCAGGAAAATATGATTGTTAAACAAGATAAAATTATTTTAAAATAATTCTAAATAAATAAGTGATTCTAAATTATTAGAATATCTAACATCTAATTAGAATATCTAATATCTAAATATCTAATTAGATATTAGAGTATCTAATACCTAAATTCTAAATAATTCTAAATAAATAATTCTAAAATAAAAGTTCTAATATTTTCCCATATTTCAGCTTGTCATCTCTTGAACAATTTCTCCCATATTACAGTGGTAGCATAGGTGTTTAATAATACAATTTTTGATCAGTGATCTTAGATTATGACTCCACTGAAACTATGCAGAGGTGTCAGATAAGAATTTAAAAAAATTGGACCAAATATCTACTTAAAAACTTTCTGTTTTATCACTATATTTTGCAAGTAAATGATTGACTGATCACCTTGAGGTTGTTGAGTTTTTGGTTAGAATTAAAAGGAAGAAGACAGATACAGCATCGATAAATATGTGGCCTTTGGAAGCCCATGGCTGGAATTCATATTCACATCCCAGAACTTGTTAGCTATATGCACGTAGACATCTAACTTAATTTCTATATTTGAATCACTTTTTTGTAAATGACCATAAAAATAACGCCTTCCTCATAGTATTACTGGAAAGATTTAAATGAATTTAAGCTCCTGTATCCTGGCACCGAGGAAGCTCTGATCAGTCTTCACACCTTCAGTTTTCTCATTTTTTAATACATACATAACATAATACATACATAAGATAGTTATAAGCTGACTGCAGTCTTTTGTACATATGAACTCACTGCAAATATAAAATAGTGAAAACAAGAAGGCAGGATAAAATCTAAAACAGAGAGGGGCTATATCGCAATGGCTACTGACTTACTTATTTTGTGAAGTAAATATAAAGATAAAAATTCAAATTATCATTTGGAAAAAAGAAAATGAACCAACTTAAGGTATTGCTGTTTAAAACACTGGGAGGGTTTGTTGCTGTAACAAAGAGTTTGAACAAGGAATTTGTGAAACTTATGACTGTATTATAAAGTAATCAGCTAATTAATAAAGAGTTATTATCCAAAATATATAAAGAACTCAACACCAAAACAAAACAAAAAACCAACAAAATCCAAAACAAACCCAATCCAATTAAAAAATGATCAGAGGTCCTGAATAGACATTTTTCCAAATAGACATGCATATGGTCAAGAGACACATGAAAAGATGTTCAACACCACTCATCGTCAGGGGAATGGGAATCAAGACTGCAATGAGATATTACCTCACATCAGTCAGAATGGCTACTATTAAAAAAAAAAGAAATAACAGTGTTTGTGAGGATATAGAGAAAAGGGAACCTTGCTGTACTGTTGGTGGCAATGTAAATTGGTGCAGCCACTATGGAAAACAGTATGGAATTTTCTTAAGAACTTAAAAATTCACTTTCTTGTGGAACATAAGTAATAGCATGGAGGACATTAGGAGAAGGAAGGGAAAAATGAAGGGGGGGAGTCAGAGGGAGAGATGAACCATGAGAGACTATGGACTCCGGAGAAACAAACTGAGGGTTTTAAGGGGGAAGGAGGCAAGGGGATAGGTTGGCCCCGGTGATGGATATTAAGGAGAGTATTGCATGGAACTCTGGGTGTTATATGCAAACAATGAATCATTGAACACTACATCAAAAACTAATGATGTTCTGTATGGTGACTAACATAACATAAAAAATTAAAAAAACAAACAAACAAATATCATATGATCCAGTAATTCCACTACTGGGTATTTACTCAAAGAAGACAAAAACACCAGTTTGTAAAGATACATGCACCCTATGTTTATTGCAGCATTATTATGATAACCAAGATATGGAAGTCAACCTAGGGGTCCATCGATGAATGAATGGATAAAGAAGATACAGTGTGTGTGTGTGTAGAATATATATATATATGTGTGTGTGTGTGTGTATATATATATATATATATATATATATATATATATATATATATATAATTGAATGTTACACAGCCATAGAAAAACGAAATCTTGCCATTTGCAACAAGATGGACAAACCTAGAGGGTATTATGCTAAGTAAAACATGCCAAACAGAAAAAGTGAAAGACCATAAAATTTCACTTATATGTAGAATCTACAAAAACAACAAATGAACAAATAAAAAGACACTCTGAGATACAGAGAAGAAACTGGTGGTTATCAGAAGGGAGGAGGCACGGGGAATGGGCAAAATAGGTGAAGGAGATTAACAGTTGTAAACTTCCAGCTTTAAAATAAATAAGTCACAGAGATGAAAAGTATAGCATAGGGAATAGAGTCAATAACATTCTAATGAGTTTGTATGGTAAAAAATAATCAGCTCTAAATTATTCTGGACATTTGTTTCATTAGGGTCTATTTTAAGCAATTAAGAAAAGGTAAAGGAGACAAAAAGACTGTTGGTTACTCTAACAATTGATCAGATTATTGTTATGTGTCACAGAGCCATCATGGCTGAAGAGACTATTTGGTAAAGTGACCCTCAATCTTAATTCAAGGCCTATGTTTGAGTACTCCAAGGTTGCAAAGGTTAAATCTTAGTTCCTCTGTAGGAATCTAAGCTCCAGAAAAGGAAGACACAAACCTGAAATAAACCTTCCCTCCCAAACCCTCAGTGCCCCTTGGGAAATTGATGCAGGGAAATTGCAGATGGAGGCTGGGTCCATATTGCAACTGTCCTAAATACATGCCCCCTTGTTTCATTGTTATTTATTCTAGAATGGAGAAAAGAAACAGCGTTTTGACAGGTGTTTCATATGAAATACTTTAGATCTTAATATCAGAAGACCCAGCTAGCACAGAGATCATTGTTTTCAATATTTCCCAGAATGTCTTTGGAATAAGTTTCTTCCTACACAGTGTTTTCTGAAATGAGGATTCTGTGGTCAGATAATTCTGGGATAACACTACATTGCTGTATTTTCCCCTTGGGGATTTATAGTGCAATTTAGCTTATTAGAAGCTCTTGGACCCAAGTTCTGAGGGGGAAAATATTTGATTTTAAAATGTCATATTCAAAGATTTTTTTGAACATAGAACTATTTATTGTATCCTAAAAGAGTGGAACTTAAATATTCTCATTAAACAAACAAAAAAGATAAATATGTGAGGTTATAGAACTAGAAGGGGGAAATCTTTCTATAATACATATCCATATTTCTCTATTATCTCTCTGTATTTCTATATATAAAATCATCATGATGGACACTTTAAATATTTTATAATTTTATTTCCTAGTTATATATCAATAAAGCTAAGAAAAAGAAATAAATCTGTTTATTTAGTTTATGTGGCAAAACATCTTCAACAAACATAGTGTTTCATGGAGCACACAGATAATTATGATAGTGATAATAATTGCTATAGGTAGATTTCTAGGCACCAGCTCCTTTGTGTATGAAATAACTCAGTTAGTTCTCACAGGAGTGTGATAATGTGAGTGTAGTTATTACCATCCCCATTTCCCACCGTAGATAGGAAACTGAAGTTTGGTGGGCCAGATAACTCACCAAAGGCCATAACCTAGTAATTCATTATATTGCTTCTCAAATTTGGTGACACTAATATGTTTAAAGTCTAAGCAAACTGAGACACAGAAAAGTATTAATAACTTGTTGCCCACATATGTTGTTATTTTGAGGCAGAGCAGGGATTGCTAGATATGTTTATTACCAGTTAGCTGCATTTCTGGCACCCTATCATGTTGATTCATTTGTTTTATTTTTTCCCAATCATTTTTCTTCTAAATTACATGATTCTTGCATCACCATGTACATTTCTATCTGCCTTCTAGGAGCATAGGGTTAGAATGTATATTGATAAATATTATGCATTTGGTATTGGATATGTTGCATTAAACAATTTATAGCGACACTTTGTAGGGGGCCTTGTAAGTGTTCAAGAAATTTGTGGAGAATCACACTGATTCGTACTGTCCAGTGTCCAAGATCTAGTACCCTTCAATGACATGTTAGATGTACATAGAGAGAGTGATAAAGCCCATTTGTATTTTTACTGCCATAAATATGCACGGTAGCCTTTGGTAAGCTCTATAATCAACTGAATTTTTCCTAACTAAAAGATGTTTATCACTTCCTTTCAAAAGAAAGGTGTTGTAAGGACTTGTGAATTAAAATCTATAAGCATGTTCACATCCTCATTAGAGAGTGCAAGAAGAGTACAAAGCTGTGATCATTTTTCTATGTGTCAAGATAAAATTCAGACAGAGATTGTATTGCCTCCTGACAAAGAGTGGCTGGAAGAACATCTGTTCCCTGCTGCCCACAGCATCTCACTCACTCTCTCTCTCTCTCTCTCTCTCTCTCTTTTTTTTTTTTCTTGTTCTGCTTGGCCTGGGTATGGCCATGTGCACATATCTCTTGAAAGTGAGTTCACATAAGTTGTATAATAAAATGGAACTCTTTCTACTATGGTAAATACTGATTTTTAAAGAATCCATAATTGGTCTCAGGTAGTTAAAAGGGGTTTCAGAGAATTCCTGCCTGAATATTATTGCATATTGTGACACTTGTAATTGTACATGGCAATGCAAATTTTAAAGACTTGACAGGCCTCGATGAATTATGTGACATATATAAATCTCCCGTATGAGATAGACTTTAAATTGATGGTATCACACCAAGCAGTGAAAGAAAAGAACTACTAGCACTTATCCTTACAGGCTAATAGCTGCAAATGATTTTATGAATCATTAATTTAGAGATGTGGTCCTACCCATTTTTAAAACCCAATGTGAAATTAACATATTTTGTCTGTAATATGATGTTAGTAGTTTTTGAGAAAAGAGCCATCTAATCAAGTAAAAATCTCCCAATTTTGTGCCACAGGTTTTTTGACACTGTAATTAATACAGCTGTGACTAATTAGAATTTTTGACTGTTAAAGAACAAAAATTGATTATTAAATCAGTATTGCTTACTGAATGTGCCAAGATGCAGTACTTTCTGGATCATGATACATGAAATATATAGTTAAATATATTTAACTATAAAAAAACCTTTTTATGGTTCTTCCTATTTGTGATATTTTACTAAAGCATAGAAATATTGAAATTAAGCAAAACTAGACAACATCCTTTGGCTAAGGTTAAGCAATTATTTTCCTTTTTTAGTTCAATTATATTGTTTTTCCTTTGGTAGACACAGTTGGGTAAGTGCTCAAAGTGTTTTGTAGTGATTTCACTGTGCAACTACCATTAAAATAAACATGAGCTGCATGGTTAAATTAGAGCACACTGCTTTGAAAACGTACCCCACTATTTTCAGCATATTAACCTGTCAGAACTTGATAAAATTGGGCTCACATTCCTAATTTGAGAGTATGTTTGTAATTCATTTATATCCTTTTCATCCAAAGTTGGTACGTGATATAAGTGGTAGCATAACGTGGTAATGGGCTCATCTATAGTACATGATGCCAATGTACATTTTAGAAAATATTCCTGAAAAAGTCAAGGTTTAATGCGTCTAGACTGGTGAATAAATTGCAAAATGTGTCCAGTGGTCTTTGCTGTATTTCAAGAAGAATAATCTGAACTTGTTTCTCCATTTTCTGCCTTTGTTCAATGTGCTTGGCAGCATATCTTTACCTTTCTTTGAGCTCGCGAGGCTGTTTTTGCAGTCAGTCCATTGAGTAGCATGCTCACTAATCAATTAACAAATAATTACTAAGCAGGGACTGTGAAGCAAAGCAATGTGCTGGCCTTCTCCCTACACTTCACAGAGCTCTCTATTTGACACTCTGATGCTCAGTAAATATTTACAACTTTGCATTTTTCTTTTAAATTGAAGAATAGAATTGCTAACGAGCAGACAACAGCCCTAATGCATAATGAAGATACTGAAATAGGTTTAGACAGACATATCTACCAGAGAACATAGGTAAAATTAAAACCATGGCCTTTGGAGCTAATTCAAATTTAGCTCTAGTTCTAGTTCTGTCACTTAATATTTGGGTGATCTTGGGCTAGATGTTTATTTAACCTTTTTCCACTTCAGTTTCTTCAACGTGAAATAGGAATGAAAATAGAATTACTACCAAGTGGTCTTTTGATGGTGACATGCTTTTATATAAGGTACAGAGCTTAAAATGGTTCCTGGTTAGTGCTGTGAAGTGTGTAAACCTGGCGATTCACAGACATGTACCCCTGGGGATAAAAATTTGTTTATAAAAAAATAAAAATAAAAAAAAAATGGTTCCTGACAAAATGGAAGCGCAATCAATGTGTTTTAACAATCACCACCACAGAGCTGGTTGTGAATACACACCTGGACTTCAATTCTCTTCTCCCATTTATTAGCTTTGTGATATTGAGTAAAGTACTGCAAGTCACCAGGTATGATCCATATTCATCTTATTCTTAGCTCATTGATTTTACTATTTTTATTCTTAGAGTTCTATGAAGTTCGCTGTTTCTTCTAAATATTGGTAGAAGTAACTTGTTATTTAGGAATAACCTTGCTGTTTTGAGGAATAAGTGGAAAATATGTGGTAAATCATTTAGGGCCACATTGGCCTGGTGTAGCTCGATTACACAATATCAGAGACTAGGATTTCCCCAGGCCACTTTAAGGGCAGGTCGTATCAATATCCATAGTGTAAAGGTGATAATCACACTGTTAAAGCAAGGAACAACACTCGATGATGAGTCAATATGGCTAACGGTGCCTGCAGGTCATTATTGCTACCATTTATTTTCACCTTCATTACACAGATGTCCTCTTCATGGAACCATGTTATTGTGTGAAACCCATCTCCTTGAGTCCTTAAAATAATCCACGGCTTTAATGTTAAGTATATTTATTATTATCACTTTATATTTTAAAATTCTCGAAGGTTGTATAGACTAATAAATATACACAGATACTTGTGTGCATGTCTGTATACGTGTGTATGTGACTTCTAAATTTTGGGAATGTCTATAACTTTAGAATTTCTCATCAATTTAAACTCATCACAAGACTGATTGTTTTAATTACTGAATTAGGGAAACATTGTGTAGTTGACCTTAAACAGTAGGTAATTTTAAGTGAAATCTGAAAAAAATAAATACTACAGTTAATAGTAGTGTATGTATATAAAGCATAGGATTGATCCTCATATATGATTGCTCTTAGCTAAGAATTCTACATTAAATCAGGAAGTTTTTGCTTTAATTTAATGAGAAAAAAATCAATTCACAATCCACATAAAGTTTCATTACATAGTTAAAAGGAAAAAATTCAATGAAATTAGATAAAAGCACATGACAAACTATTAACAGTCTATCCTTTTAATTTTATATGGGTTTATCTTTAAAGCCACATTAAATCTTTATTTCTTTAACAAAACCAACTACACCTAAATATTAAGCTAAAGTGCTCTGTTCTAACATACAAAGATCATCAAATTTTCACAGAATTATTTTATCAACCCACTCCTAATAGGGGAGAAATAACAGGTAATTATAATAATTACATAAATTATTATAAAATATTTAAAGAAAAATGCATATAAACATCCATTCTTTAAAAAGTTATTTTTCACATCTCTTCTGATTCTAAGTCAACTGGAAAACCAAAATTTATAATAATTTTAGAAATATAATTTATTGGATTAAAATACTATCAGAACTACAATATCACCAGAGCACATGACTCTGGGTCAGATTTTGTCTGGTAATTACAGCTAGTCATCACAAACTTTTAAAATTTAATTTGATTTCAGTACTTCTGTGGTGAGCCTGAGGTCTGTAAGCCCACCCAACTGTATGGCACTGGTCTGGCTCCCTGGCACTGTCAACTCTGTAGAGTAAGGCTGTGGGTATCATCATCTCCAAATCCTGTAGACCATGAACTCTAAAATGCTTGTACAATTTTCCCATTGAATGAAGATTTACTTATCTTTGCAAGAGAAGAAATTATTTATAAGCCAATATAGCATGGAGTTGAAGGGTTGGATCCACTTGTGAGTCATAATTGTTTCTTCATACAATTCATTAAACAGTAATTGATTTTTTTAAAATCCATATTTCAAAGTACTAAAGGCATTCACTATTGGAGAGAATTCTTGTAGTGAATTGTTTTTCCTATTTTGTTCCACTAATATGTAGGGAAGAAAATGAATTGCAAATATAAGAAATATTTTAAAAATTTAAATATAAGTATATTATACATGGTTTGAGCTGAAAATTGAGGACTGTTAAGTCATGTCCCTCCTTGTCTTTATTTGTCAGATAATTCAACATTAGATCCTGTGCAAATGGGAATAATACAAGTGATAATAAATATTAGCATGTGCTACAGTTTATTAAGCACCTGTTAGGTCCCAGATTATTTCCCCATCGTATCTCATTTAGCAATCACCTTGCAAAGTAAAAAATATTAATTTACCTTATTGATGTGTAAACTGAGACTTGAAGAGGTTAGGTAATGTTGAGAGGTCTGGGGACATAGTTTATAGATGCAAGTAATTCATTCATTCATTTAGAACTATCTCATTTAACCACTTTTAGGTTTTAGAGATTTTCTTTTAAATCGAAAAATAATTGACACAGAAGGTCTTGAATTTTGACTAAGAAATTTCTTTTTTTTTTAACAGGCCCAAAAAGTTATTTTAAGGTAATATTCACTAATAACTTTTTAATGGATCTAAAATCTTTAGTATCCTTTGAGCTTTCTCTTTTGCACAAAACTGAAACTTTTTAAACCCATACATTAGGGATTTTATGGTTTCCCCAAAAGAAAATACTAGTTTCTTTTTAATTTTAATTAATTATCTTTTATGGAATAAAAATAGTAAATAATCCTAAGGTTTTATACTTATAATTCCTAAAAAAATATGTACCAATAAAAGCTAAAAGTCATAGGATATTATTTCCTCTCCTACAAAATGAAACAACTATGTCCTTTTTGATAAGGTTTTTCCCTATCAAAATAAATGAAACTATGGGAACATTTTTATGTATTATTACCTTTATTGATTACGGCAGGCAGAATAATGGCCTCCCCAAAATGTCCATGTTCCAATCTAAAGAGCCTGTGAATATGTCAGTTAAAAGGCAAAGAGGAATTGAGATTGCAGATGGAATTGAGTTTTTCACTCAGCTGACCTTATTGTAGGGAGATTATTCTAGATTATCCAGGTAGGCCCAATGTGATCATAAGGGTCTCAAAAACAGAAGAGAGAAAGAAGTCAGAGTTCGGGAAAATATAACAAAGATCATAATAATACTAAGTGAGGACTCAACTTGCCATTCCTAGCTTTGAAGATGGAGAATGGGGCTATGGGTAAAGGAAAAAGGGAAACCAAGAGATGTTGAAAAGGCAAGCAAACAGATTTTGCCCTAGAACCTCCAGAGGAACTAGTCCAGAAGACCACCTTGATTTTGATCAAGTGAGGCCCATGTCAGACTTTTGATCTACTGCAGTTTAAGGAAATAAATTTGTATTGTTTTCAGCTACAATGTGGCAGTTTTTTACAACAGCAATAGAAAACTAATTCATTCTCATTATTATACAAATTATTTTCTATGCTTCTTCCAGTTATAAAATTCCAGAAAATTTCAAATGTATGGATTCCTAGAGATTTGGGCTTTCTCTGAGCTGTGTAACTAATTAGCTATGTTATTCTGGTCTATATGACTCTGCCTCAGTGCTGTATGTGTATGAGAATGCCCTTTTAGCTACCTCTACCACTCAGAGATAAGAGCATGATAAAGGCAACTTTGAGTTGTTTGTAAAGCTTAAATTCTATCATTATGGATAGGAGCTAATTATTTTCAGTATGAAGAAAAAGATCACAAATATAAGAAGATCCAAAATGTAAGACTGAAAGAATTATAGAAGCAAGAGATAAAAGTAATATGTTATTCTGGATTGTGGACAATTAATTGTACTAGGTCATGTTGTCCTACTGTAAGGCAATAGAGGGACGTGTCAAATTTTCCTTGATGATATCATTACACTTAGGGTCATTAAAAATATTTTCTTCCCTATTTTCTTTTGCTCAGTTTCTGATACTCCCTATTCCCCTATCAGCATGCAAAATATATGATATAGGACATATGTGTGTACATATGTTACATACATGTATACATACATACACATACATAGACTCATACACATACACTTAATATAATATCTAGATACAAAACATAAAATATTTGTGTGATTCCTTGATTC
>PISX010027512.1:0-22893 GCA_004024625.1 Mellivora capensis | reverse complement strand
AGGGAACAGGTTGAACCAGAGCCTCCTCCTAGTTCCCCGCCATCTTCCTCTCCCCCCCCTTGAGACTTTTAAAGAATAAATGATGACATTTCCTTTTTGTTAAGATTTATTTATTTATTTATGGGGGCGCACAGGGAGAGGGAGAGAGAATCTCAAGCAAGGGCTCTGTCCCATGACCCTGAGATCACCACCTGAGCTGAAAACAAGAGCCAGATGCTTAACCGACTGCGCCACTCAGGGACTCCTAAAAGATGACGTTTCTATAAAAGAATGCCACCATTTATCATACTATAATAGAGAATTGGGATTTAATGTGGTAACAAAACTACTTTCTTTGCACCTGGATCAGCTTACAAATTCTGATAATATGAGGGCCCAATTCTCTAGAATCGCTACATTATTGTGAAGAACCCAAGTCAGATACAGATTTACTCAACCAAGTTTCTTTTAAAGAGGCTCATACTAAGGTTTTCTACTTTGAGTATACCTTGTCAACTTTGGTTATGGGGCTCATAGGATCCTGAGTTGATGATATTTTTAATACTATCTTTAACTGAAGAATTGCTTACTGTATCTGAAATTAACCACATCCAAACCTTAACTTTCCCCATGACATTAACCATGTTATTGATGTCTCCTCTCTGCCCCCAAATTTCAAAGGTTCATAATGACCAGAGGTGGGACTATTCCAACATCTCATATTCACCCATCTTCTGAGTCTCGGCTGCATTTCCAAACTCACTTGTTGCTATACCATGATACCCCTGCTCCCCACTCTTCTATCTAAACCCCAGCATCATTTGTTCCAGTACCAAGGGTTCATTACCATTTCCCAAACATACCACAAGCCCCTTGCCTTCTGGCCTTTACATACTTTGTTCCCCATCTAGGCATCTCTCCTCTTACACAGCCATTTACAGCTACTAAACCAATAATTCTTCAAGTCATAAATGCAAGACAAATTCAAAAGTCATCTTATCAAAGGTTTCCAGTTCCAAAAACTATCTTCTTCTGTTCCCTCCTTAGAACTTGGGATTTTAATCTAGCCTTCATCACATCCATTCATTCAATTTAACTGAGCACTTCATTAAGCTTTGGCAATTTATCAGGCTCTAGCATTTATGTTTGGCAACTTTCTATTAAGTGGTCCCAACCATCTAGTAGCTTGGGGCTTTTCTTGATATTGTAGTATTTGTGTTTATTCTTCTTCATTAGATTGTAAGCTCACCAAGGACAGAAATTCTCTTACTTAGTTTTGTGGTAAGCTAACGATGAGCATCAAAGGAAGACAGTGCAACTATAAATTAGCTCATGACCAGAAGACTACTCTTGGCACCTGTGGGGTCACAAACACCCTGCCTTCAGATAACAATCCAGTGAAAGCAGCAATAAAAGACCTAAATGTACAAGTTGATTACAATGTTCATATGGAAAGATAAACAAAAGTAGTCAGAAAAAAATTTGGAAGAGGGACACTTGGGTGGCTCAGTTGGCTAAGAGTCCAACTCCTGATTTCGGCTCAGGTCATGATCTTGGGGTTGTGAGATCAAGTTCTGCTTTGCATTCCATGCTGGTATGGAGGCTTCTTAAGATTTTCTCTCTCCCTCCCACTCTGTGCCTCCCCTGTTACCTCTCTAAAAGAATTAAAAATAAAAAATAAATAAAACAAAAGCTTAAATACATCCTAGAAAAATTAAATCAATCATTCAGTCAACCAAGTAATTAAACCTTGGAAGAAAATAACTGGGGACAGAACTATCACTACCAGATATTAAAACATAAACTTCCATTCATTAAAATAGTGTGGTGTTGGCAAATGAAAGAACCACAGGTCAGTGAAACAGAAAATGAAGTTCTCAAAAAGAACAGTACATATGGAAACAGATTATATCATAAAGATGGCTTCTTAAATCAGCCAGTAAAGGTTGCTTGGGTGGCTCAATCTGTTAAGTGTCTGCCTTTCGCTCAGGTCCATGATCCCAGGGTCCTAGGATCAAGCCCACATCTGTCTCCCTGCTCAGTGGAGATCCTGCTTCTCCCTCTCCCTCTGCCACTCTCTTGGTCTCTCACTCTCTCAAATAAGTAAATAAAAACTTAGAAAAATGAATTAGCTAGTAAAAAAAAAGAATCCTGAAATAAATGTTGGTACAACTGGATAGTTACCTAGAAAAAGTAAAATTGTATCTATAACTTCACTCCACACGAGAATATGTTACAAACATAACAGAAATATAAATGTAGAATTTTGAAATTATCTAAGTTCTAGAGGAAAATAAAAGTAAACATATCACCAGGGATAAGAAAGCCTCCCTAATTATGATTCAAAATTCAAAATTTAAAAGTGATGAAAGAACAACCCTACAGACAACTAGTCAAGATATATTGAGAGTGAGTTTACAGGAAGAAAAAAAGTATAAATAGCCCTTACCCATATGAAAAATGATCTACTATATTCAAAATGAGGGAACCCCTGGGGATGGGGTGGGTAAAATGGGTGAAGGTGGTCAATAGACATGAACTTCTAGTTATAAAATAAGTAAATCCTGAAGATGTAATGTATAACGTAGTGATTGTAGTTACTACTGTACTGTATATTTGGAAGTTGTTAAGAGAGGAGATCTTAAAGGTCCTCATCATTGGGGGGCCTGTGTGACTCACAGTTCATTGAGGGTCCAATTCTTGATCATGGCTCAGATCTTGGTCTCAGAATCTTGATCTCAGGGTTGTGATTTCAGGCCCCACGTTGGGCTCTGTGCTGGGTGTGAAGCCTACTTAAAAAGAAAAAGTTTCATCACAAGAAAAATAAACCTGTAACTACATGTGGTAATGGATATTAACTAGACTTACTGTGGTGATCATTTCACAAGATATATAAATAGCAAATCATTATATCATATACCTGAAACTAAAGTTACCTTTTATGTCAATTGTATGTCATTTAAAAAAAAAAGGATCTGAGAGTGATATTTACAAATTACATATTCTAAGATACATGTTATTAATAGGGTTTGAACTCTAGGTAGTTGAATTAAAATAACTAATGTAAATTTCATTTAGATAGAAATAAATGGATATTCAAGTTCATCACTTATATAGCAATTTTACTTATAAAGTAATTCCACTTATATAAAAATGTGTAGTCCTCTATAAGAGATATCATGATATCAGTTTCAACATATAAAAATGATTAATTTCAATGAATTAGAACAATTGTAAATACAACTCTAAAATTATATTGAATATATAATCTTTCTCCAAAGAGATTTACTTTCAAATGGAGGGGAAAATGTTTTTGTAGGCTTTTCTGATTGTTTTGATTCTGAATTAAGTGGGAGTTTGTTCTACCACGAGTGGCTAAGATTAGGCATGCATACCACAGGTATCTTTATACCACCCAAAGCAGACGTCACTAGCTGATCATGACATATTTAATCCTATGAGTCTGGATTCAGCCACAGATCTTTTTTAAACCAGCACTAAAATCAGTCGCAACAATCAATTTCTTAGTACCTGTTGCTACTCCTTGCCTTTGCAAAAACAATCTTCCCTTTTTTATTATCTTATTTTATTTAAATTTAAATTATTAACATAAAGTGTATCATTAGTTGCAGATATAGAGTTCAGTTATTCATCTGTTGCATATTACACCCAGGCTCATTTCATCACATGCCCTCTTTTTAAAATAAATTTATTTTTTATTTTAAGATTTTATGTATTTGTTTGATAGAGAGAGAGAGAGCACAAGTAGGGGGAATGGCAGGCAGA
Source organism: Mellivora capensis (assembly GCA_004024625.1). NCBI lineage: Eukaryota > Metazoa > Chordata > Mammalia > Carnivora > Mustelidae > Mellivora > Mellivora capensis. The sequence goes on along the minus strand of PISX010027512.1, from coordinate 19,128 downwards.
GGGAGAAGAAGACTCCCCACTAAGCAGGGAGCCCAATTCAGGGCTCAATCCCAGGATCCTGGGATCATGATCTGAGCCAAAGGCAGGTGCTTAACCAAATGAGCCACCCAGGCGCCCCACATCATGGGCCCTCCTTAATGCCCATCATCCAGTTCCCCCATCCCTTCACCCTCAAAAACAATTTTTATTATTTTATTTTATTTTTTCAGTGTTCCAGAATTCATTGTTTATGCACCACATCCAGTGCTCCATACAATACGTGCCCTTCATAATACCCACCACCAGGCTCTCTAACCCCCCACCTCCCGCTCCTCCAAAACCCTCAGTTTGTTTCCAGAGTCCACAGTCTCTCATGGTTCATCTCCCCCTCCAATTTCCCCCAATTCATTTTTCCTTTCCTCCTTCTAATGTCCTCAATGTTATTCCTCATGCTCCACAAGTAAGTGAAACCATATGATAATTGATTCTCTCTGCTTGTCTTATTTCACTCAGCATAATCTCTTCCAGTCCTGTCCATGTTGCTACAAAAGTCGGGTATTCATCCTTTCTGATGGAGGCATCATACTCCATAGTGTATATGGACCACATCTTCTTTATCCATTCGTCTGTTGAAGGGAATCTTGGTTCTTTTCACAGTTTGGCGATTGTGGCCATTGCTGCTATGAACATTGGGGTACAGATGGCCCTTCTTTTCACTACATCTATATCTTTGGGGTTAATACCCAGTAGCGCAACTGCAGGGTCATAGGGAAGCTCTATTTTTAATTTCTTAAGGAATCTTCATACTGTTCTCCAAAGTGGCTGCACCAACTTGCATTCCCACCAACAGTGTAAGAGGGTCCCTCTTTCTCCACATCCTCTACAGCACTTGTTGTTTACTGTCTTGGTAATTTTGGCCATTCTAACTGGTGGTATCTCGATGTGGTTTTGATTTGAATCTCCCTGATGGCTCATGATGATGAACATTTTTTCATGTGTCTGATAGCCATTTGTGTGTCTTCCTTGGAGAAGTGTCTATTCATGTCTTCTGCCCATTTTTTGATGTGATTATCTATTTTTTGAGTTTTGAGTATAAAGAATTTTTAAATAGGAGGTGAGGAAAACATAAATGGTCACTCTAACAGTGTGTAAGTGTTCATAATTCTGAACAATGGGAAAATAGAAGAAATACAAATTGAAATTAAACTAGGATAACATTTCTCACCTCCTGGGTTGACATAAATACAAAAAGTTGACAGCAAACTGCTGGCAATACCATGAGGAAGCAGGCAATCTCAAACACTGGGGGTGCTAATGTAATAGAGGGAAATTTGACAATATGGAACAAAACTTCATATGTATTCACTCTTTGGCCCTACAAGCACACTTCTAGGAATCTATCTCAAAGATACCCTTGCAAAAAAAGTAAAAAGATGTAAGCCAAAGGGCATTCATTGCAGCAAAAGACCAGAAACAGCACACATGTCAAAATAGCGGGAAACTGACAGAATGTGTGAAGTGTGCCATGAAATGGTAAATATGAAGGAGAATTCTGGGCAGAGATTATGTTAGGGTTGCTGTGTTATTCCCTTCACTTTTGTATTGGCTTAAACATATTTTTATAATAAAATGTCAACTACTACACCTCCCGGCCTCCCCCTGCAAAATTGGCCCTGAAGGAATGTTGGTAATTTTTTTTTAATTCACCCCAAGGGTGTCTCATTAAAGTGAAGATCTAAGGGTGGCTGATGCCTCCTTTTTTTTTTTTTAAGATTTATTTATTCATTTGACAGACAGAGATCACAAGTAGGCGGAGAGGCACTTAGAGAAGGAGAGAGAGAGGAAAGCAGGCTCCCTGCTGAGCAGAGAGCCCCCTGTGGGGCTCAACCCCAGAACCCTGAGATCATGACCGAGCCGAAGGCAGAGGCTTAACCAACTGAGCCACCCAGGTGGCCCTGGTTGATGCCTCTTCAGGAGCTTGCAACAGTCTTCTGTTCAGGGAATACTGAGGGTTTCTAAAGTTTGAAAGCCATTACTGTATCAGACCTACGCCTGCCTACTTTACAGAGAAATATTTGTTGCCTTCACGATTCTTTCCACTCTTCAAATTTATGAGTCTGGCTGCGCTCCAGGCTTCCGTTGGCTGCATCAGTTTCAGTTGGTACTGTCCCTGGCTGCTGGCATAGAACTGCAGTGAAATGTTGTTGCTATAATTTGAGGTACCTCTTTCCTTTTCAGTACTTCACAGCCCCAAAGTCTCTGTTTCTGGTCCCTAGGCAGCACTGTTCATGGGGTGAGGACATTACAAAGTTCAACAGGTTGTTAAATACATTTTCACAGCCAAAACACACCCTCCACCCCACTCCTTACCTCCTCCCCACAACCTGAAGCTGGAAAGCAACCTTGAAAATAAGTATTAAAATGAAATGAGATTGTGCTGATAAATAGAAAGTGCAAGGGAAATTAAGTGCTAATCAAACAGGAGGTAGCTTATATAAAAATGCCAGCCACATGCTCTCACCATCCCAAGGTTTTAATTCCTATAAAGGCTGGCTTGGCCCACAATTTCCCCCACCCAACTTGAACTAGTATTTTTAAATATTCCCACTCTGATCCAAACATCTTCCATTTATATTTCCTAATCCTTTATTTCCTTCCCCAACTCAAGATAAGTAAATCAAAAGTAGCAATTTTAACTTCCTATAGGAATTTCCCATCTAACTCAGTTTTTTTCTTCTTTCTTATTTTATTTTATTTTTTCACTGTTCCAATACTCATGTTTATGCACCACACCCAGTGCTCCGTGTAATACGTGCCCTCCTTAATACCCACCACCAGGCTCTCCGTAACCTCCACCCCCCTCCCCTCCCAAACCCTCAGTTTGTTTCTCAGAGTCCACAGTCTCTCATGGTTCATCTCCCCCTCCAATTTCCCCCAATTCACTTTTCCTTTCCTTCTCTTAATGTCCTCCATGGGCAACTTATGAATCTGCACACACTTCTCTGTACCGATTATGTAAGAAAGATTCTGGAGACATAATAAAACCTGCTTTCTTCCACCCAAGATCAAAGCTCTTCCAATCAGTGTTCAGGACTGTGGGATAAGCAAATAACCTGGTCCAACCTCCTGGCTGATTCGAACATTTTGGAGGTTGGCTGCCTGAGCCTCACTCCACTTCTGCAGCTGTCTCTCGGGACAGACTCTGTCTTCATATATGAAAGGGTCATGATAGGCATGGAGAGAGAGAAGGGCATTGGCAAAGAAGTGCTTTGGAATGCCTGACAAATACCTTTCTAATCTTTCCTACTGCAAGTTTCTCATACCTGCCCCATTTTTCTATATCTTACCTTTCTTTCCTTTCACCTGGATAGTTGTTTTCTGCCTTCATCCTCTCTGATGTATATTCTACCCTCAATATACCCTCCTTTTAATCTACTTTCCATCAGAAGAATTCTTTAAAATGCAGCTTCAAAGTCAAAATTCCTTAGCTTTCAAAATTGTTTAGGATCCTTGAAATATCAATTTCCTCCATCAGCTGAGCAAAAGTAGCTAGGTGGATAGCATCTCATCTGTTTAGATGTGGTAAAATCAGCTCACTCATTCCATGCAATAGTACAGCATTTTGGAAACACTGTGTCTATCTAAATTCAGATGCACTTTTCCTTTGAAGAATCCAGTTCTAGGAATCCAACCTGTATTAATTCTCTACCCAGCACATCAAGGTGCATGTGTGATATATTTATTTTCTCCCTGTTTGCAATAGGAAATTGTTAAAGATATCCAAATGCTTATCAAGATGTAAATGATCAATCCTATTTGGGAAACACTTTGCAGAGCACACAGCAGACCCACCACAAAAGTTAAGATAGATCTGTGTGTCCTGCAGGGAAAGACAGCCCGTATCACCCTTCCAGTGTCACATGTTTCCAGGATAAGTCAGAAGACCACCACTTCTATAAGAAAAAAAAAATATATATATATATATATACGGGGAAGGCCAGACAATGTAGTCCTTTCATTGGCACCAAGCACCAAACCATTAAGGCATCTTCTCCCTTTAAACAATAATGCTTTTTCAAAACTATAAAATAAGTGTAAGACCAAGAAAGATCTGATTTTTCTTCTCACCCCAAAAGTCCAATTTCCTGGTGCACTGACCACAACCTTAGCCTTTTCATTGTTAACTCACTGTTCAGAGACACGGTGTCATTTCTATAGAGAATGGGTAAAAGACTTATAACTATATGCTTCTTTTGCAGTTTAGCTATACATTTTTTTCCAAGAGTCCTGTTCCAGGTCTTACTTATATCTCAACCCTCCCGTCAAGCCCCCACCTTGGTATCATCTATCAGATTTCTCACCAGACTCAGAATTAGTCTTCAGAGCACTGACTGGGCTCTGTCTCTACCCTGTCTCCCCTCCCACCCTCCTTCTCCTTGCAGGCTGGTACCCTGGCTCAACGGACTCTTGGGTCCTTCCCGTTCCAAAAGACCAGGAAGTGTCGTGATTCTATCTTAGAAAATGAAAGTTACACACTGAGGCCAAAAAAAGAGAACAGATAGATACCGGTATCTATACCTGTATTGATATATCTATGTTTATATCTATATTTATACCTATATCTATATAGAGAGATAGATTGCCATTGCAATTATAGATAGACATATATAGCTATATAGATATTATATATTAAAGATTTTATTTATTTGAGAGAGAGAGAGCACATGTGCAAGTATGAGCTGTGGGAGGGGGGTGTAGAGGGAGAGGGACAAGTGGGCTCGACCCCAGGACCTGGAGATCATGACATGAGCTGAAATCAGATGCTTAACTGTGCCACCCAGGCATTCCCATATATATATATATATATTTTAAATAAAACTATAGTGGACTAAGGTTCAAAATGACCAGCGTGGAATTACCAAACAGGCACAATGGATAGGTAGGAAACCAAATGAGTGAATTCAGAGGAGAATTCAGGTTTCTAAAACCAGAAACAGTAACCATTAGGAAATGTTAGGTACAAACTAGGAATTAGGTATTTAAGAATCTGAGTAATGCATTAAAAAATGTACAAAGGCCAATTTTAAAGCATCAAAAGAAGGAAGTCCACTGAGAAGTCAATAGCGGACGAAGCATGAGAATAGCCAGTACATTCAAGAACATTCAAGCCATTAGGGGGGCACGTGTCTGGCTCCATTGGTGAAGCGTGTGACTCTTGATCTCGGGATTGTGTGTTTGAGCCTCATGTTGTGTGCACAGATTACTTAAAAAAATAAAATCTTTAAAAAATAAAAAGAGCAACAGTCATTTGAAAAACTGGATGCAAGTGGGAAAAAATGCATATTAAGACAACAAAACGCAATTTTATAACTAATAAGTTAACTAGTATATAATGAAAGTCCTGGGCTGGCAAGGTCTAGGCAAGTTGGTGCCTTGGCATGTAAACTTATGAACTCCATACCCTTTCCCCTACAGCAGAAGCACTTCCCTAGGCAAGGCATGAGCTCCAAAACTGCTGGCATGGAAGAGGATAATTGGACAAGACTTTGAGTAGGAAGGAAACAGAGACAAGACCAGGGAGAAGAGCTGTGGGTGAATGTGACTGAAGGCTTTGAACTTCCCATCTCATTGGGGTTTTTCTTTGACACTGACCTCATTGCCCTTTGTCTCTGTTTCACCCCACCATCTTCTCTGCCCTTCCTGTGGCATGAAGAAGGGCAATCGTGGATATCCTAACAAACACCTGCATTGTGAGATAATATACTGATATTAACCAAGGTATCTTTCCCTGTGTCCCTCCTCCCATTTCAGCAGCAACCTGGGAATTCTTGTCTTACCAGCTAGGGAATGGCCAGAAGGGCTGCAGAAATCTAGCACGTGGGTTCTCAAAGCAGACTTTTGAAACTTCGTGGCAGAGAAAAACTGCTGAGAAAGACCTCAGGGAAGCACATGATGAGAATCATTCCTCTCCCTCACTCCCATCCAACTTGACAATGATGCAGGAGTCCAATGTGAGAGAAAGAGAAGGACCCACTGGTACAGGGACAAAGAGAACCTCTTTGCAGCCTTGCTGTCACTGGATTCTTCCTACCATGGACTTTATCTTTTTTATTCAGTCTTTTGTCACCTCTGTGTTTGTTCTGCTATTTTTGGTTCTATTTACTATGCCGCAAGATCTCTGTTGCTCTTTTTCTCAAATTCCTGTATTACTATTATTATTATTATTAGGTATTAATATTTTATGTGTGTTTGTGCACACATATTTATGTATATTTATCAGCTTCTCACCTTCTTATTCCCTGTTCCTAACTGTCTCATTTTTTCTTTCTTCAAATATTTATTGACAACAAACTATGTGCCAGACATTGTTCTGGGCACTAGAGGTGCAGGAGTATCCTCCTGTTTTCACAGACTTTGTATCCAAATAGGTGAGGGGCAGCATAGAAAAAGCACACAATAAACAAAACCAGCATGTAGAGCATAATATCAGGTAGTGATGAGGGCTTTGAAGTAAGTCAGGGAGAGGGACCAAAGAGGCAGAGGAAGATGGAATTTCACATGTGAACAGGCAGGCAGAGATCCAGAAGAAGGGACGTCCGGACTAAGGGACCAGCATACCTGGGGGCTGAGGTGGGAGCAGACTCAGCATGTTCAGGGAGGAGCCAGGAGGTCAGTGTTGGCTGTACAGGTGTGAGCAAGGGAGAGCAACAACATGGGGGCATGGAGATAACTGAAGGCAAGCATGCTGGGCTTTACTACAGAAGGGACTTTGTAAAGTCAACAGAGGGCTTTGAACAGAGGAGCAACCTCATCTGATACTCATTTTTAAAAAGATCACCCAGGCTGCTGTGTAAGAAATACATCAGAGGGGGTGGAGTCGAAGTTGGAGGTTGGAGGCAGGTGTCTCTACTGTAGTAGAGAAAGATTTCAGGGAAAGATTGCAGCTTGGGCTTGGACAGTGGCACTGAAGATGGTTACAGTGAATAGAAATGAGTTAAGGTAAGCTTTGGGTATAGAGCACATAGAATTTGTTTATACAGTAGGTATGGGACATAAAAGAAAGTGAGCAGTCTCTTCCTCTCTCCAAGCTCTTACTTTTTTTTTTTTTTTTTTTAATGTAAGCTCCACACCCAACATGGGGCTTGAACTCACCGCTCCAAGATGAAGGGTCACATACCCCACCAAGTGAGCCAGCCAGGCACTCCTTTTCTTTTTCACTTTTTCCTACTAAAGATCTGAACTAAATATTTTGTTATGTTAAATATTATGTTTGTTAGTCTTTCTGGGAAAGGCTTCATGTCTTAATTTAAATGTGTCTTTTGAACATTTTATAATTTATTTAAAATAAAAAAATAATAGGGGCCTCTAGCTGGCTCACTTGGTGGAGCATATGACTCCTGATTTAAGGGTTGTGGGTTCAAGCCCCACACTGGGTATAGAGACTACTTTTAAAGGAAAATCTTTGGGGTGCCTGTGTGGCTCAGTCAGGTAAGTGCCTGACTCTTGATTTTGAGATCTAGCCCTTCGTCAGGCTCTGCACCAGACACGGAGCCTATTTAGGATTCTCTCTCTCTGTGCCACCCCCCACTCACTCTCTCTCAAAAATTAAAAAAATACAAATAATAAAATAATAAAATATTTAATACATAATAAAAATTAAAATAAAAAATAATAAATTGCTGATGTTTGTGATAGGATTGCTTTTTCATTTATATATGTTGCTCAGTTCCTTTTATCAGAGTGCCAGGAACCATTTTTCTTCTTATTTTTCATTCCAAATAAAAATATGTTTTTTTCTACATAAAAATACGAGACATTTTTGTAATTGTGTATTTTTTTTTAATTTCTTTTCAGGTGTTTTTGCACCACACCCAGTGCTCCATGCAATACGTTCCCTCCTTAATACCCACCACCTGGCTCCCCTCACCTCCCACCCCCCGCCTCTTCAAAACCCCTCAGGTTATTTTTCAGAGTCCATAGTCTCTCATGGTTCACCTCCCCTTCCAATTTCCCTCAACTCCCTTCTCCGCTCCATCTCCCCATGTCCTCCATGTTATTTCTTATGCTCCACAAATAAGTGAAGCCATATGATAATTGACTCTCTCTGCTTGACTTATTTCACACCGTTGCAGTAGCAATGAAAGCCCTATCACCCAGACTACAGTTTCTAAATATCATTTCCCACAGAAAGCCACCAGGGCTCTTTGAAAAACTGGTTTATTCCAGAGCTAATGTAGGAAATGTGGAAGATGAACCTGGAACGTCGTGCTGCCCGAGAGATGAGGGAAGCTGTCAAGTACAACTGGAGTTGTATCAAAGAGACCCAGAAACCAACCTGAACAGACCTCACTGACCAACCCCAGAACAAGAGGAACTACAAAACAAAATACCCAAATTGATCACCATTGGAGGATCCTAAGAACCAATTCATTATTTCATTATTCTGCAAACTGTTAATACAGAGAAATAATATTGTATTTCTTAAAAAGAGTGACTGGAATCTCAGTATTGAGAGGTCCTTGGGAAAGTTGATTTAGCCTAGTGCACTGACGACAGTGGCAGTGCAACAGAGCTTGATTGCTAAGAAGACTCATGGGACCCAATGGCATGCTTACAATTCCATAGGTTATTAGAGAAAAATCCAATGTACTCTGTACAGCAACAGCACTAAAGTAAGGACATGCATCCCTGCCAAAGACTGTCTCCCAGGAAGGTATCCAGAAAGGTTAGCAGTCCACTCCCCGTACTACCCTTGACAAGTCTGTGGCCAGGCACACCTTCTCTCTCTGATCAGGAACCATGTCACTGGAGAGGCACGTGCTAAGCAAGCTGATAAAGCAAAACCAAGATATAAAGCCAAATTGGGGAGGCAAGATACAAAGATCCCCAGAGACTGAAAGTCCAGGAAGCTCTGCTGGACAGCTTTTCACTGTATTAATACATACAGAGGTGGATTCCAGGTTTTAGCTAATTTGAATTAAGTTGCAATGAATAGCCTTTTTTGGTGACTTTGGTCTAAGTGGCTCCATTTTGGGCCTCTGATTTTCTTTCTAACATAGATGACTTCTGTGAGCCACACTAGCAAATTAATAGAACCGGAGGAAGGGGTTGTGAGAACTTCCAATTTGTAGCCAGTTGGTCAGAAGCACAGTTGACATTTAGCAACTGGCGACTGGGCTTGCAAGTGGCTTCTGAAATGGGGGGCAGTCATGTAGCCAAACTCAAGGGGTTGAGGGAAAAAACAATAGTCCCCAGTTGAATTATATGCATTATTATTTGTTTAGTCTTAGCACCTAGGCAAATTTAGATTCCTGAGATACCTGGAAAAGGCCTCCTCTACATCTATTAAAATGGGCTTAGTGCAAGCTTTTTCTTCAGGTCTGCCCCAACTCTAGTTAAATCTACCGGTAGCAACCTCCACCAGTTTTCCTCAGTTTCTTGACAAAGCCTAGCTAGAGTTGTCTTTAAAGTTCTGTTACATCTTTCAAACTTTCTGGATGGCTGTGTTCTCCAGGCAGCACGTAACTTCGTTTTATCCCTAGAGCATGGGCTACCACCATGGTTATTTTAGAGGCAAAAACCTTAAGTTATCTACTTTCAGATTTCAGGTCTTCAGGAAAAAAAGCAGGCCTAGTTCCAAAGAATGGGAGAAAATTGGAAACCTTAGTTCGGAGAGTCATAGCCAGATACTCAGTGAAACCAGGATCCAGCACAGTTTTATAGGCAAACAACAAACACCCAAATAACAATTAATCAGAACTAAAATCTAACATCCACAGAGGTGTGTTCTGAAATGTAATTTTGTCTCTAAAACCACCCTAATTTCCACCAAAGATAGCCAAATTGAGACTAATTTGTTTGTAAAACAAATACAGTTTTAATGAACCTGGCCCAAATATATACTTAAGTGCATCAAGAATAGTGATTAGTAATATAGGTTCTTTCAAATCTGTTTTGCTGGACCTTCCATAAGGAGTTTCAGACTGAACACTTAACAGCTTTTCAAGGCTGAGAAGCCAAGCCAGATACTTGCCATCCATTTTGCCTGCAATACTGTAGATTTTGGTTACTTCCTCTCTTCTTGAGGTCCCCAAAGTATCATGATGTTCTTGACTATGTCAGGAAATGGCTTTCCTTACTTACTTGGTAAGGCTCCCAGGAACCTTGTAAGCAAGGTCCCAGGTCAATTTTTCCAAAGGGCTCATTGCCTACATAAAGTCAACCTTAGTTCCTTAAAACTGCCTAGTCATACCTGAGTCTATGCATGTCTTTCTCAAATATGATATTCCAGTCAAGCCCTCAGCAATATGATCAATGTGTCGAATGGTATTCTGTTACAAGGACAACAGATTTTTATTGAACTTATGCAAATAACTATAATTGCCATGAAAGTATGAATACTCACTGAGTTTCCAAATTATGGAATGATCAGGTAGGGAGAAAAAGATAAATGTTTTGTATTTGTTTACAAAGGAATATTTTACCACATTTTTGTAAGTCATAGATAACTTAAGAGAAAAAGTTTCCTTAAATCTGGAAGAGCAAACATTAAAAAGCCAGCAGGGTTTCAAACATGAGTCATAAAAATTATGATCATTCTCAATTCATTCAGTCTCAAGTTATTCTTACTCTGTTTGAATGCAGTTTTTTTTTTGTTTGTTCCAGAAATTCTTACTCAGTTTCATCTTATGATCTTAAGGGTACCAGAAACCTGTATTTGTCGAAAGTCCTTTCCATAAATCTCCTTGAAAACCAAATACATTTGCAAGAGCCTCAGGACAATGACTGTAGATGACAAAAGACTCAAAGATAGTCATGGTTGAAGATCTGATGAAAGTACATTACAATGAAGTTGACAAGGAAATTTGATTGTTTTTGTGACACAACATTTCAACAACTAGAATTACAAGTGATGGCATTATACTAGGACATATTAAAATTTGAGAAATTTCATGTAATTTCTAGAACAGTGAGAGCATTTATCCATACAACATGCTGCCCATGTAACTTAATACATAAAATAAACAAGCCTAATTAGTCAAAAAGAGCTTTTAGAATTTGAATTTTGGAGAAGTTCATTAAAAACCTCAGAAAGTTTTAAAGGACATGCCTAAATAGGATTACAGATATTACAAAGCTTAATTCTTAATTACCTATTTAAACAAGGTGGCAATAAGAGATTCTACAGAAGGTTACCTAGATGTTAGCAAAACAAGGCTTTTTTTCTCTGTTTTTTAAGTTTTTATTTCAATTCCAGTTAACACAGTTACATTACTTTCAGGTGTACAATATAATAATTCAACACAAAACTTAACTCTTTTAACTTAATTTTTTAAGTAGGCTCCACACCTAATGTGAGACATGAACTCACAACCCTGAGATCAAGAGGTGCATGCTCTTCTGACTGAGCCAGCCAGGAACCTGAAAACTTAACTCTTAATATTGAGAAGATTCGGTTTTCTTAAAGATTTTATTTATTTACTTATTTATTTATTTATTTATTTATCTATCTATTTATTTGAGAGAGAGTGTACGTACATAAGCCAGGGGGGGGAGCAGAGGGAGATGGAAAGGGAGAAGCAGATTCCCTGCTGAGCAGGGACAGCTACACAGGGCTTGATCCCAGGACCCCGAGATCAAAACCTGAGCCGAAGGCAGATGTTTAACTGACTGAGCCACCCAGGTGCCCTAAGAGTTGTGTTATCTTTGATAAGTAACCTTATGGAATCTGTTGACTATATTTTGAGCATGGTGATTTTCTAGTCTGTATTTTAAAAAGGCCTCTTTTTCCCTTCAGTCTTCGGAATGGGGAATAATTTAGATAAAATTTCCCAGAGATGGAGGAACCTGGGTGGCTCAGTGGGTTAAAGCCTCTGCCTTCGGCTCAGGTCGTGATCCCAGGGTCCTGGGCTCAAGCCCCGCATCAGGCTCTGCTCAGCAGGGAGTCTTCTTCCCCCCCCTCTCTCTGCCTGCCTCTCTGCCTACCTGTGATCTCTGTCTGTCAAATAAATAAATAAAATCTTTAAAAAAAATTTCCAGAGATGTTGAAAGACTTTGAATTGTTTCTGAGACCATATTCCTAGGTTTTGCAATGATTTGTACGATAAGCACAGTTGCTTTCAATCCCTCAAGGAATTAGGCTGCAATTAAAATGACATCACAAGTTGACCTACACATCTGATTACATTTTCTTCAATTTGCTTCAACCCCTCTCAATATATGGTCCTAATTTGGACTTCAGAAAGAAGGCCTTAAAAGAAATTCCTATTGGATTCTATCTGCTTCCAATCTGGCCAGTTTATAACTACATTATCATTGCCTTAACACGGTGAGAATGATTTTGATTTTAACACCTGGTTCCCCGTATTTCATTCCACGGATATAAAGAAGGTAAAGTAGTAAGAAGTACTTCCTCAGGAGTTGATATTTTTAAGCCCAGTTTTGTCATTATTTCTGAAAGTTTCTTATTAGTCTCTTGCGTGGAGAGTATCCTGTCAATTTTTTTTCAAGCTTCCAAATACCAATCAAAATATGTATCCCACTCAAATTGTTTAGCTAATAGGGGGCTTTTTTGAGTTGGGCGCACAAATACACGTGTATAATATACAGTAATTAAGTATTCAAAAGGATCCTCATTTAGGACATTTGAATGTTAAAATCATCCTTAGTATAATCACATATATATATTTTTTAATCCCAGTAACCTGTACCCAGTGCATGCTTCTCGTGACCCAGGATGCTCTCCCTTCTTTCACTTGGGGATTTCTAAACTCCCTTTGAATGAGCATTTAATCCCCAGAGCATTTACCTAAGGGGGCCTTTAAACACAACAAACAAATAAAAAATAACTTTCCTTCTGAACTTGGATCTGTTAAGGATTTCTCCCCAACTGCCAAGGTCTGTAATAGGGTTAATGGAGACACAAATTCAGCTGTTCTTAGCCTACTGAAAATTACCTTCTCTAGAGAGTTGATAAATAAGATCTTAAAAGCTCTAAAAACCTTATACTCAGGTTGGTCAGGTCTACCAACCTAACCTCCCTTACAGATAATTTTCAGAACATGAGATTTATATTATTTAGGCCTTCAATGGCATCTCCAATCAGGCATCTCCAGTCAGCCTCCAGGATTTGCAATTCCTCAGATTCCCTAATAGGACCAGACCAGATAGCTGTGCAGACACTGAGCCCTCTACCTCCCATCCAAAGCAGCAGAGCCCGAAAGCAGATTGGTGCCAATTAATTGCCACTCAGTTCTCCAAATGGCTCTCCCATTAAAATGTCCTGAGCAGCTGCTGAACCCATTCAGCAGGTCAAGTTGCATGAACCTGAAAGATCAGGCACCAAGAAAAATTCTTCTATGCCCTTCCCCAAAGGTTCCCCAGCAACATAGATGAGATTCCTCTCCACCACCAGTTCCACCTCAGGTGAGCTGCCATAGCTTAGTATGTAGCAATTTGGGAGCTGGGGGAACTTAAAGGGGTTAGGCAAGAGGTCCCATCTGGGTCACCAAAATTTGTAGCCAAAGACAAGGGGTTTGCTGCTTGGGTGCATTAAATTGAACACAACCCAACAAAATGTTGAAAGCAAAAAACTTTTTATTACTTGTTACAAGTAAGAAGACAGGGAAATAGCTCTCAAAGCACAGTGTCATCCTTCTTCCCCCACCCCAGCCCCCACCACCGTAGGGCTAGTACAGGTAGCTTTTATTCAGTATATTAGGGGGCAGGGGTGGGAGCTTGCATATACATTAAGGAACATATGCATATTCTATTACTCAGGCTCTTTGGTTCAATTGTGCATGCCTAGCCTCTCAACATGACAGTGCCTACATTGTATGTTTTAAAAAAATGGCTGAAAACCCTGTCCATAGGAGGAGACCTTAGTATTATTATGAGCTGTAATGAAACTTCAGGACAACTCAGGGAGTTTCTGGGCAGGTCCTCAGCTCCAAACCAGCTAGAACTGGCTCTAGTAAGGGGCTATCATAAAAAAAAAAAACCTAGTTGGGCATCTCCTTGCAGGAACTGCTGGTTCTACAATATAAAACACAGTCTCTTCTTGCTTTTGTCACCATCTTCCTCCACTCCCCACCATGAGCTCTACTGATAGCTTTCAGCCCTCAGATTTTACTACTTCTCTGTTGCATCCTAGCTAACATCCATGTGGGACCAAGCCCTTAACCTGTGGGATCTGGCACTATCTCCAGGTACATAGTGTCAGGATTGAGTTCATTGCTTGATGGTGTTGGAAAACACACATCAGAGTAGTATTAATGAAATGAGCCACCCAGTGTAATGTCAGAAATGGTTTAAAAGCAGTACATGCTTTTCTCCATTCTATGCATACATTTTTGGTTCCTTCAAACCCCTCACCCCAATTCCATTTCCTTTGAAATTATAAACTATAGCATTTCCCATAGCTATGATTCTGATACTAAAAATACCACTGAGATAATCTAGAAACATGACTTGAATTGTATTTCTTCTTTTTTTTTTTCCTTGAGAGAGAGAAAGAGATTGTGCAGTGCACATAAGTAGAGAGAGAGGCAGAAGGGGAGGGAGTGAGAGAGAATCTCCAGCAGACTCCCTGCTGAGCACAGAGCCCAACTCAGTGTCAATCTCAGGACCCTGAGATCATGACCCCTGACCCGAAATCAAGAGTCCGACACTAAACTGACGGAGCCACCCAGGAGCCCCATCCTGTATTTTATTTTTTTTTTTAAGTGACATTTCAACCAAGCCAGAAGACAATGATCACAGACAAGAGGAAAAGAAGATGAAATATTCATTTTTCCAGACACATACCTGAATTATACACATGAGGATATGTGTGTGTTATTTTTAGTCAAAGTAGCTTCTGTTGTATGGAAACCATTTCCGTTTATTTAACTGTCCTTAAAGAGGCAAGTTTTGTTATGTCTGGATTGTCTGCAGCAAGATGGAGAGAGCATTTAGGATTCAAATATAGTCATAGAGAAAAAGTATAAATTTATGATTGGTAGCTGAAATACAGAGGAGGTTGATGGAATCGTGCTGCTGATCAAAATGTACAAGATACAGAAAGACCATGCTGACATAGCTTGAAGGGCACCCTCTTTTACCTGCCCCAACACCTTTGTCCTTCCTCATTTCACACCCTACACCCCACAGGTTAAAGAACAAAAATCCAACTGAGGACATTTGGAAATCTAATTAGCTCTATTAAGTGATTCTTGAATAGGGAAGCATCCCATTTGGCAAGTAGAAGGAAGTTCTGAGGAGTTGTATAAAAAGGAAGATTTTTATAGGAACGAGGGTGAGTCAAGGAAGTTATTTAAAAAAGAAGGGATTGTCTCAGGCATAGTCACCTTCCCTTAAAGGGAAAAGTAGGGACCTTATATGCAGATTATCTCATTTTCTTTTGGGGGATGGAGAGGGCCCATGTGACAGATTACCTCATTGGTGCCATCTGAAAATGTCCTGACCAAAAAAAAAAAAAAAAAAAAAAGAAAGAAAGAAAGAAAAGAAAAGAAATTTCCTGCCTGATTGGGTAAGACTACATTTCTGGGGGAGGTTGAAACTGCAATTAGGCTAGATATGAAGACCAGGTTTGGTGACTTGGCCTAAGTGATGCCGTTTTTGGCCTGTGGTTTTCTTTGTAACACAGACATACTTAAGTTCTTCCAGAAGGCCTCTAAATACTTGGCTATTTCACCCTTTGCTTATAATTCCATGATCTCTGCTGTGTCCCATTTTTCCTCTTGTTGGCAAATTTCTAGTTTCCTTTAAAGACCCAGTTCAAGGATGATGTCTGGTTTGAAGCCTTTCTCAACTATCTCTGTCCAGATAGCATTAACTTTTCTTGGACAGAACTCTGCAGAAGTTTCTATCATAGCAGTGGAATCATGTTGGGGCACTTAGGTGTTTATGAGTGGAAGGAGGCAAGATCCAGAGATGTTGACCTTGGAAACTTGTTTTACCTGCTCTTCCAAGTTTGGAAATTCCTCTCGATCATTTGGGAGTAGAACGGACATAGGAGACATTAAATGAGGAAGAGTAAATTTTTAGAGATTTTGGGTTTTGTTTTTACTTCCAAAATATGCTTTTGAGAATCAGAAAGGAAGGTCTGAAGTGGTATATTATAGCAGAAATGGAAACAGCAAAGGCAAAGTAAGACAACTCTATGGCTGGGGCCTATAGGAGGTTGCTTGGATAGGGTCCCAAGAGGCAAGATCTGACCTGGTAGGCCATTGTGGAGACACTGGCACACTGCCTGGCTTCCCCCTCCATACGTCTGGAAGCCACTAGAAGCAGAGTTAGTGCATGCAGACAGATGATATTTGTCAGGAGCCTCAAATGTTGCCCTGGTGGCTTCCCCCCCCCACAGGTCCTGGAAGCCAGTAGAAGTAGAGTTAGTGCGTGCAGACAGATGACATTTGTCAGGAGTCTCAAATGCTGCCCTGGTGCTTTTCTCTTCTCTTGAATATATAGGCTGATCATCCACAGTTGCCATCAGGAATTTTCCAGCAGAGCTTTCTCCCCATGTCTTGGAACGATTCTGAGCCTGCTCAGAACTGTCCTGGTAGACATCCTTTTCTGTTTAATAGCACAGGGCACATCTGTGTTCTTCCAAAACAGAGGTAGGGTCCTTGACACCTAGAGGACAATGGTGGTGTGGAAGAGAAAACTTCAGCCTTGGCATGTGAATGTAGCTGGATAGAGATAATAAACTGTGCTAGTACATGTTTGTACCCTCTGAACATGGGCTTCCAAGGGCAGAGACCAAGCCCTACTCTAGCGCTGTTCTAGTGATAATAAATTAGCGTATCTACCACTGTTGTTTTTCTGTGACAAGAGTATGAACTTGCATAAGAATGTAATGTCAATGGACTGCTTCCTTCAATGAGAATGTTTTCTCTAATAAGCAGTGCACCAGCTGTCCATAGCACACACTTTCAGAAATACTAACTATGCATCCTTATAATTTTGGTGGTTATTACAGTATGCAATATATAGTAGGTATTTAATCATTATTTATTCACTTTGTGAAATAGTTTTCTACATGGATTGACTGATCTTTAGATTAATCATAAGAGGACCTAGGCCTTCTTGATATATATATATATATATATATATATATATATATATACACTATACATAGTATATATATATATATAGTATCTTTTCCTGTCTATTGATCAATCTTCTATTTATCATAAAAGATAATATATATTATTGGCTCAAACATGAATTTGGTTATTCTATAAGATAAAATTGGATGTTCTTTCCTTCCTTGATCACCCATTTTCCTATAGCCTGATCACAGCAAGTATTTACTCAATAAACATTAATTAATTAATCTCTCATCTTAGGGATTGCTATGGGTTGAATTGTGTTCCTCCAAAATCCATACATTGAAGTCCTAATCCTCAGTCTGTGACCTTATTTGGAAATAGAGTTATTTCATATCTAACTCATAAAGGGAAGTTGAGGTCATACGGAAGCAGGGTGGACCCTAATCCAGTATAACTGTAATGTCCTTATAAAAATGGGAAATTTGGAGACAGACACACACAAGAATGCCCTGTGAACTTGAGGGCAGAATTCTACAAGTCAAAGAGTGCCAAACATTGCCAGCAAACCACCAGAAGCTGAGGGAAAGGCCAGGAACATATTCTCCCTCAGGGCCCCCAGATGGAACCAACTTTGCTGACATCTTGATGTTGGATTCCAGCCTCTGAAATTTTGAGACAATACATTCCATTGTTTAGGGCACCCAGTTTGTGGTATTTTGGGATGGCAACCCTAGGAAAATCAATGCAGGGATATATTGCTATATAGTTTGTTCATATCTCATAAATGAAATATTATACATATTATTACTACACATAGAATTTTCTAACTTCTCTTTTTCACTCAGCATATGGATGTTTTTCCATCCTTCACATTTGGTTCTACTTCATTTTTTAAAAAATGGCTGTTTAGTGCACATCGTGTGGATTTACCTTTTCTCTGTTAAAATGTTGCTTACCTTTCATATGTTAATATTCTAGACCTTAATAGTAAAGAGGGATTAAATTATGCAGCTGATCTTGTCTTTTATGGCTTCTGGTTTTTGTTCTTTAGAAAAATCTTCCCACTCCAACATTATAAAGATAGTTTATATTTCTATAATATTTTTTCTTTTAAAAATTAATTAATCCACCTAGAATTTATTTTATTTTATTTATTTTTTGACAGAAGAGTAATAGTCTTTACTAGCTTTACAAACACTTGTGAAAAGGGTTCCTGACTGGCTCAGAAGGTGGGGCATGTGACTCTTGATCTCCATGTATTAAGTTTGAGCTCCACATTGGGTATAGAGATTACTTTAAAATAATAAGAAATGTCAAGGGCTTGGAGGCTGGAAATTAGGAAAGCCTTCCCTGCATGCCTGGGTGGCTCAGTGGGTTAAGCATCTGCCTTCACTCAGTTCACGGTCCTGGGCTCCCTGCTCAGCAAGGAGTCTGCTCTTCCTCTCCCTCTGCCCCTCCCCACTGCTCAAGCTCTCTCTTTTTTTCTTCCTCTCTCTCTCTCACATAATAAATAAAATCTTTAAAAAAAAAAAAGGAAAAGCTACCCTAATGAGGCCCCAAATAAACTAAATCTTGAAAGATGGATCTTGCCAAGGCAGCTGTTAGGGATGCCAGTCCACCCAGCACAGGTCAGTCTACCTAGAATTTATTTTAGTTTATGGTGCGAGATTAGGATTTGACTTCTTTCCCTAAATAGTCATTTTTTTTCAATATGCTATATTGAAAATTTCTTCCTCTCCTCTATTGATTTAAAACTCTACATTTACCACAGACCAAACTTCTGTAAATACAGAAATTTGACTTCTGTCCCAGTTATATGTTCCTTCATTAAAAACCATCAGGAACTTTCCATAGTTTGGCTATTGTAGACATTGCTGCTATAAACATTCGGGTGCACGGATCACTACGTTTGTATCTTTAGGGTAAATACCCAGTAGTGCAATTGCTGGGTCATAGGGTAGTTCTATTTTCAACTTTTTGAGGAACCTCCACGCTGTTTTCCAGAGCGGTTGCACCAGCTTGCATTCCCACCAACAGTGTAGGAGGGTTCCCCTTTCTCCACATCCTCGCCAGCATCTGTCATTTCCTGACTTGT
>PISX010027511.1:0-22742 GCA_004024625.1 Mellivora capensis | reverse complement strand
TTTTATATCCTGACACTTTACTAAATTCCTGTACAAGTTCTAGCAGTTTTGGCGTGGAGTCTTTTGGGTTTTCCACATAGAGTATCATATCATCTGCAAAGAGTGATAGTTTGACTTCTTCTTTGCCAATTTGGATGCCTTTAATTTCTTTTTGTTGTCTGATTGCTGAGGCTAGGACTTCTAGTACTATGTTGAATAGAAGTGGTGATAATGGACCTGCTAGCTCTGCAACACTCAGACACCCCCGATCCTTCTGTGACCCTGCGGGACCTGGGGACACGCTGAGCCCATGTGGGCTTCACCCCGGTTTAGCCTCTGGAGCGATGTCCCTCCGTGGAGCAGACTTTTAAAAGTCCCGATTTAGTGCTCCGTTGCTCTGCCGCTTGCCGGGAGCTGGCCCCTCCCCCGCTGTCTATCCTCCCATCGCTTTCGATTCACTTCTCCACCAGTCTTACCTTCCAGAAAGTGGCCGATTTTCTGTTTCCAGAATTGCTGTTCTTCCTCTCTTTGATCTCCCGTTGGATTTGTAGGTGTTCGCAATGTTTTGATAAGCTATCTAGCTGATCTCCTGCTACCTGATGTAGTCTCAGCTGCTACTTCTCCGCCATCTTGACTGCTGTCCCGTCTTTCTTATTTATTTAAAGTAGTCTCCATACTGGGCTTAAACTCACAACCTTGAGATCAAGATCTGAGTTGAGATCAAGAGTTGGATACTTAACTGAGTCACCCAGGTATACCAATAGGGTATTTTAAGATAGGAAAAATAATAGCATATTTGGATACTGGAAGGAGATATTTAGTAGAGAGTGAAAAATTGAAGACATAGGAAGGGGTGGAATTGTGCTCAGTTCTTGAGTAGGGAGAGTTAGGATGGATCTACGTCCAAGTGGAAAGGAACTGGCTTTCTACCTAAGCATGATAGTTAGTGATTCTGACAAGGGGAAAAGCAGAGTATGTGGTTACATTTTTGGTGTGTGGACACCTGTTGGGATGGGAGATTACGGAGTCATCACAGTTCTTGGAAATGACAAGGTATATTCCATGATCCTAGAAGTTAATGGTGGAGAGAGGATGAAGTATAAGATCACTGGAGAAGAGTTAAAAAACAAAAACAAAAACAAAAACCAGCAACAACTGAATTTTTCTGACTGGATGAAATAAGGTGCTGTCACCTTCAGTATGCATTACTGATGCTCTCTGCTTTGCTCTCATTGCGCTTTTCCTCAGATGTAAAGTATTTTTGTTGCCTATAATTAGGGGAGAGAAAAGAAATGCCTATTAAACTAAAATAGTCATCACTCTTGCTCTAACTACTCTACAATATATCTAAATTAAGTGCTCCATTTCTAGCACCATGCAGAGAAGTGTGTATAAGACAAGGGAAGGAAAGAAAGTTCTACTGTCAATTTATGATGCCTTGCTTAAATGAGGCTTCATTGACAGCAAATATTTTGAGTTTTTCCTATATGTGTCACTCTCAGAGATTTTCACACCCTGGCGCAATGCACATAGTAAAATCTGGATGGCTGGACTGTTCACCTCACTTTTATACAGTGAAAGGGAAGGAGAGAGAGGAAAATTGGCATGACTCCTTGAGGCAGATCAGTTTTGAGGAAAAATGCATATGAAAATTCAGATTAAGGAAATTGATTCCTTTAAAACTTTCCACGTAGACATCCCTCATGAAAAGTCTTTGTGTGTCCTAGTTTGTAGACTACTGATAGAGATAGTTGGAAATTAAAACAATTTGGTTCATCAACGGTCTGAAAAAGAATTTATCATAGCTCAACGTATTCAAGATGACTATTTAATTCAACTAAAGTAGAGGGGAATAAAACAAAAACAATTGGGAACTCTTCAGAAAGAAAGGGGAAAACTTTTTCTACGGGAAAAACTGTATTGTCCTTTAGAGAACATTTCTATCTGGTGTCCATTCTTGAACTTTTATAACATTGTATAGCGCTTGAGGCCTGGGACAGATTTTCCAGGGATGTCAATAAACCCATCCACCAGAACACGACAGGCCCAAGGAAGCCCATTCCAATGACAGTGGCTGACAACACAGACTTAGTCTTGCAGGAAAGGGTGTATCCAGGGATTTCAATGGTCTTCAAAAGCAGTTCAAACAAACAGCAACAAGGGTATTGGTACAGAGCACCTGGATATCCCAACAGGTTGATGCTGCCTATGACAGAGATTGAAGCAAGGCTAGTTAGATACGGAGTCATATAGATAATTGCCATTAGGGAAGAAGATTATCCGTGGGTATCTGAAGATCCAGTTAACAAAACCAGCAATTTGTAACTTGACTGAAAAACCTGTTTATAGCTACTATCAAGATATGTTGTTCTATAAAAGAAGAAGATGACAGCTCTCACTGATAAATGGGGATCCTCTAGAGGAGACTATTGGCTTCAATTAAAACAGAAATTTCTGGACATCCCAGGATATCTCTGCTCTCAGTCAGACCAGCTCCTCTGGTCATGTTTTGGTAATAGGCCTAATGCACATTGCACCTGAAAGTAACTGATGGGGAAGAGAGTCACTGTGAGTTTAGCAACTCTTTGACATTCCACCACTTTTAAGAGCATCTGCATAAATCTGAAAATTATTGATATGCATTTTTACAAGACATTTTATTTATTCTGAATACAGCTAGTGTTTAATGTGCATAGACTCTCCTCACTTAGTTTCAAAACTCCTATGGTCACATGTGTTAGAGATCAAATTGTTCTAATTGTTCATTGTTCTAATCCAGCTCCTTCCCACCTTCTTATATTGTCTTGCTTCAAGGAAGCCACATTCCCAATGGTATATCTTGAAACATGTCATCTATGGTCAGAATTCTAAAACTGGGGTTCTTGGGAGAATTACAAGGAAACCATCTCTACATGTCCTAAAATGCAGTCATGAGGCAAGACCTCCTTATAAACTTGATCTGAACTTCTCATTTCAGAAAAAAAGACAACATGAAATTTATGAAAACATAATTCAATGAAATATTTAAGGATCTGTGCATTAGAAAGTTTTGTTAGGAGTTCCAAAGGAAATTATAAAGATTATTCTGACACTGAGAGCACTCTCAAAAATCAGAAGATAGATGGGTTTGAATGGCATGATGTATAAAAAGAGATATTTCTTCAGTTAAAGCTATAGTCTTGTAAAGATGTTTTCCTTTATAAAAAAGAGTAGAGGTTATAAATAAAACGCGTTGGAGAAAAATCATTACCAGCATTTTCTTGTCTTAAATCAAAGCCCCACCAGAGAGCTGTAAGTCTTTTTTGTGTGATTCTCTTTTGTGTCTTGAGTCTTTTGTGTGATTTTGCGGTAAGAATGTTTGTGATTAAAAAAATTCATTTCCAAATAGTTTTATGTATTTATTTTGCCATATGTTTGAAACTAGGTTTCTAACGATCTCTCTGGATACACCAGTATGCTTACAACAGTGCTTATTTCCAAAAAAATATTGGAGAAATATTAGAAAAATAATAGTAAATGAAACAAATACATATGTGCTTTTCAAATGTAGGCAGATTTCATACAAATTGAAGTGTTTGGTTTATTCTCCCTTTCCTTCAGGATAATTTTAATTGTAAAATTAAATGAAGGACATTGGATCATGTGTATTAACATTAAGACATGGGTGGCAGTCCACAAAGCACTTAAGCTTAATTTACAAATAGTGCTTACACAGGAACGCTTGCCCTACAGTGCTGAGGATGAAGAGTCTCATCTTCCAGCTGCAGATCCTGAAATCTGTCTTATTCCTCCCCCTACATCCCTGCTCCTATCCTTTTACTGGCCCAGATTCCTTTTTTTTTTTTTAGCTTTATTTATTTATTTGAAAGAGAGAGAGTTGGGGGGGTCTCAAGAAGACTTCCCACTGAGCACAGAGCCCCACATCGGGCTCCATCTCACAACCCTGAAATCATCACCCAACTGGAGATCAAGAGTCAGATGCCTCACCAACTGAGCTGCCCCGAGACTCCTAACCCCGATCCTTGATAGTCAACCTCCCAGGACTGCTCTAATGCAGTCTATGGCAAGAGATGAAGGAGGGCCTAGCAAGAAAGGCAGCACCTCTTGTCTCCCTCCTTATTCGTCTAGTGGGCTTAGGTCAGGTGCAGGCTGTCCAGGACTAATTTAAGTTTTCCTGTCTCATCCAAAGTCCCTGTCCTATCCTCCCACATAACTTCCACACTAACTTCAATGATGAAATGTTTAGACAGGGTTCCTTTCTGGAAAAAAAAAATGAGGAACATTTTGAATTTGAATTTGCCTTTGAAAGAGAGATGCTCATACTTTGATCCACTATAAACAGTAACTAAAAGGCCTACATTATCCCTAAAGTGGTCTTGTATTTCCTTACGGAATGAAAGTAAGAAGAAGGAAATAAATATGAGGGGGAGAAAGAAGTCTTCTTTATGGAACAAAACAAAACATAACAGAAATGGGGGTGGGGCATGATTATTAAGATTGAGGAACTATAGATGTGTTAAAATAATCACTTCAGATAAAATAAAGAATGGTTAAGTTCATTTGGAGATTATTTCCTCCCTCTCTCCCTTCCTTGCCTTAACAATTATTTGTACAAATCTACTCCATACCAGGCACTGTGCTCTATTGTAGGTTTACAACATTAAAAGAGAAAGAATCACCCTGTATTGGTCAAGACAAAAATTTCAATAGCTCAACACAATAATGTTTTATTTTTTGCTTGAATCAAAGTCTGACTGGGTGCTTTAAATGTGCTGATTCAGAGCTCCTGATCTCCTTGGAACCCGCCCTTGGATATTCCATGTTTGGCAGACTCATAGGCAAGGACAGTAAGGGAGAAAAGGATGGCCCAGCATGCTTTGTGCCTAGGTCTGGAAGACGTCTGCTCTTCCAGCAATCAGAATCCAGTTGTGTACCCCAATAGCAATTGCAAGCAAGGCTGAGAGAAGTAATCTCCCCGTCTGAGCTGGAAGAGGAAATGACCTTGCCAGGGACTAGCTAGTCTCTGCCATCTATGCCCAGGGAATTTGCAATGATATAACCATAAGACAATATAGTTTCTGGCACCCAGTATTGCTTTCTGTAACTATTAGTTGGATGAAAAAGTGAATTCAGAGAGGAACCAGAGAATAGGGTGTGAGCATAGGTAAGATGAAAATAGTGGGAATAGTGTAAAAAGCTGGATAGATTTTCAGTGTTTTTCAATGGAGACTTTCTTAGAAATTTAGGTCCAACAATTCTTCATTGTCTTAACTCCTTTGCATCATCGGGCATTAGCTCCAAGGTGCTATAATAGTTACATTTATATTGTACTTACTATGTGCCAAGCATTGTTAATGAATGGTTTCTATGCATGTAACTCATGTAATCTTCACAGCTATCTTATGAGGTAAACATTATGCTTGCTATAATAAGGAGATAACTGAGGCAGAGAAGTTAAGTAACTTGGCAGTCGCCCTTCAGTCATTATGGCAATGAAAACACTCCCTTGCATTTCCAAATACTGAATATGGCCAGAGTACTAACTTGGTTGACAAGAACTAAATATAATTCCACTGCCATCTGGCTTTCATTACTGCAGCCAAATACTCAGCTGATCTGTATTTTAAGCTGATCTGGCTACTATTGAAGATCTTGCTTGTGGTACTTTGAAATTTCACTACAGTGTGATGAAAGAGTATATTTCTTTTTATATGTTTATCACCAGACTCATTAGTCTTCTGAATCCTGAGGAGTAATATTTTGTATCATTTCTGAACAATTTTCAGCCAATCTCTCTTTAAATTCCCTCCCCTATTCTCTGTATTTTCTCTATGTGGAACTTCCATTAAAGGTGTATAGAGATTTCTCCTTCTATCTTCTGTGTTCCTCATCTTTTTCTTTTACATCCTTTTGTCTCTGGTTTACATTTTTTAGAATATTTTATTTTTAAGTAATCTCTACATCCAACAGGAGGCTTGAACTTACAACCCTGAGATCAAGAGTCCCATGCTCTCCCCTCAAGTTTACATTTTTTAAAAAAATTTATTTATTTGTCAGAGAGGGAGAGAGAGCGAGCGAGCACAGGCAGACAGAGTGGCAGGCAGAGGCAGAGGGAGAAGCAGGCTCCCTGCCAGCAAGGAGCCCGATGTGGGACTCGATCCCGGGATGCTGGGATCATGACCTGAGCCGAAGGAAGCCACTTAATCAACTGAGCCACCCAGGCATCCCTCAAGTTTACATTTTTGTAATTTCTATCTTCTAGTTTACTAATTATCTTTTCAGCTATTTCCATCCAGTCTGCTATGGAGCCAATGTATTGAGTTTCTTTTTTTTTAATTAATTAATTAATTTATTTATTTTTATTTTTTAAAGATTTTTATTTATTTATTTGACAGACAGAGATCACAAGTAGGCAGAGAAGCAGGCAGAGAGAGAGAGAGAGGAGGAAGCAGGCTCCCCGCCGAGCAGAGAGCCCGATGTGGGGCTCGATCCCAGGACTCTGGGATCACGACCTGAGCCGAAGGCAGAGGCTTTAACCCACTGAGCCACCCAGACACCCCTGTATTGAGTTTCTAATGTCAATATTATATTTTTCATTTTTTGAAATTCATCTTGGTATTTTTTTTACACATTTGCTTATTCAACTTTGATAGTCATTTGTTCTTTCATCATACTTTCAATGAATTATTTTATATCTTCAAATGAACCTATTTCAAATTCTCCTTTGTTAGCAATTCTAATAACTGCCATTTTAATTTTTTTTAGTTTTTATTCATTTATTTGACAGAGAGATATCACAAGTAGGCAGAGAGGCAGGCAGAGAGAAAGGGGGAAGCAGGCTCTCTGCTCAGCGGGGAGCCCGCTTCCCCCGCCATCTCTCTCTGCCTGCCTCTCTGCCTACTTGTGGTCTCTCTCTCTGTCAAAAAAATAAATAAAATCTTAAAAAAAAATCAGTTTAAAAAAATTAGTAAATATTTACTAATTTTTTATTGTTAGTTGATTTTCCTTGGAACTTTATCTGTGAGATTTCTTTGACAATTGCTTTAAAGTGAATTTTTGATCTTTTTGGGGGGGCAGGTTACAAAGTTAATGTGAATACAGACTTGAGATTAAGAATTATTAGAGTTTTTTTTTCTTTTTTTTTCAATCTTCTCAGAATGTAGCAGGTATCTATGTGAGGATGGTTAATTTTTTCCTATTTCACTTAATAAGGATATTGTTTATTAAGTGCCCAGACTTTACAGCCCAGATCCCAGGTCTACACATCTGCCCTAATCGGGGCCCCAGCTTTGGGGGCCAATGCCCAATGCCTTCTTGTTGTTTGTGGTCTCTGAAGATTTCTTAATTCCTCCACCAACATTAATCAGCAATCCTTTTTGAAAAATATTTTGCTGAGTATCATCTATGAGGAAGGATTTCTCTGAATGTTAGACTGTTCGATATTTCCAGAAACAAAAGCTAAGATTTGGATATCTTATCAAGGACCAGATCTTAAAGTCTCTATCTACGTACTGTATATTGTTTGACGGTTTATGTGTACATTATTTGACTGCTTATGTGAACTGATGGATTATATATGTTCAACAGTCATAAATGGAAAATCCATGAAAGGAACCTTGCAAAGGAAGAGTAAGTAGAAAATATTAAAATGCAAGCATAGGCAGACAAAAAGGAATTTTCTCTTGTCCTTCCTTGGCAACTATGTTTGGAGGTAAAAAGTAAATGATAATCTAATTGGATACAAGATGAGGAGGTAGTCTAATAAAATTAGTCAGTCAAGAAGGCCCTTTGAGACATGAATTTAAGCCATGATAATTAGCAATAAACTCCATGCTGAGATATAATTATATTTTAAGATATTTGATAATTATAGTAATACACTTGTAATTTCATATGGAGGAAATACATATTTGCATACTTATTTTTTTAACTGTTTAGACATAGCTGGTTGTTAAAAAAAACAAACAAAAAAGTCTTGGAAACCAACTGCCTTTTTGTAGACAATAAAGAGCTACTGAAGTTTTTGAGCCAGAGAGTAATAAGATTATACCGCTATTTAGAAAAATTAATCTAATTGTAAAATCCAGGATGAATCTGCAGGAGCAAGACTGGAGACAGAACGGCTGGTATCTAATGATCTCAGTGTTCAGGAGGGCTTCGTCTTTCTGTGTCCCCAAATAGAGCTTGACGACACTTTCTATCAAACCTGAAAAGTCCGACTGGCAGTTAAGTTGCCTTTAGCCTCTCTTATTGGATGCCACACAGGTGGCTTCCTTAACTGTGCTTTTAAAATCATGACCCCACATAATTTATATAAAAATAAATTTACTACGCCTCACGATCATGGCCAAAAACAGTTCATCAACTCTTCAAAGAGGTCATCCTGATGAGCTGAATATTAATCGCACCTTCTCGTTACCATTGCAGTAGCCAGCGTTCTGGGGTCCAACTAAGAGAACAGAAGCAGAAAATGTAGTAAATTTTGGTTTATTTCTGTACATTTCATATTCATTGTCAACATTTCCTATTCCTATTCCTTTCTTTTGAGGAGATTCAAGTAGAGATGACAACAAGTTTTCCATGTTTGTCCTTATAGCACTGCAGTGAGGTAAATAACTACGAGGGCAACCAGTCAGCGTTAGACTTTCTGGCACATGATGCTTCCCGCCCAGACCAGCCAGCGAGAGATGTAGGTTTTACGGTCACAGTGTTCAGAGACTGAGTGTGTTGCTAAGGATCCCTGTCTTTTCTCCGGAACAAAAGCGATAACTGACAGAAGAGTGTTGGAGCGATAAGAGAAAAGAAAGATGCTAAAAGGAAATGCCTCCAGAATTGATTTTTTTTTTAAAGATAAAAAGATAAAGGAGCCAGTGAAAGAGGGCTTGCCCTGACTAAGCCTGTTCAAAGGGGTCACAAGGGGGGGTGGTCACATTCTTCGTTAGTCATTAAGTATGTTAGAAGCCTAAAAATGAGCAAAAGCAAACACAACCAAGGAAACAAAAGGATTTTCTTTCCTACTTTCCTGCGCGCACACACACACACACATACGTCAATGATTTTCAATCAATTAAATACACCCAAACATGTAGATACAAGGCATAAAGGTTAAGTGTTTGTTCTACAAAAGAGAAAAGTTAGAATGTAAAACTTTCTGGACTACCCAGGAAATTAATGATAAGGGCAAAAGGAAGCTTCCAAGAATCTAATAATGGCCCTTACTTTGGAAACTAAAATGAGTACTATATCCTAATTAAGTATATGCAAGTATATGATTTTTCTCTTAATTTTACCCATTAAGCATTATGCCCTCTGAATATGGGTGGGTTTTCTTTATAGTGAACCAGAATCAAATGTTTTAACCCTTATTTTCTTCTAACATGTGGGCAGAAACCATATCTTATTTATATTTTTATCTCTAGAGTCTAGCACAGTGCCTGACAATGATTTTTTTTTCTTTAATGAATTGTAGCTTTCTCCATACAAGTATTTCTCTTAGCCAAAATAATTATTCAATAGATATATTTTACTAATCAGTTCTTTACAAAAAATTAAAATATCTTTGTCAAGGGTCTTTCTTGTTAAAGAGATCCTTTAAGGTTTGTGTATATACCTGTGGAGAATAGAACCTAGCTAAATTCTGGCAGTTCATATGCGTAAAAGGAGGAGTTCTGGGGTGCTTATTCACCCAAAACAATAATGATCTTCTGAAAAAGAAAAAACTCATAGGAATATTTGAAAAAGGAAAAAAACAGAAGTCAACATTAATATATACTGGTGATAGAAAAGCATTTGATTATCTTTCCTATTCCCACTAACTCTTACTTTTCCTATTAGGAGACATAGTATCTGGAGTTAATCTGCACACTTGAATTCTGGATGAGCCATTTTCTAATTGGTGATGTTGGGTAAGTTACTTATTCTTTCTGTGCTTTGATTCTCATACGTAAAATGGAGACTATAATAATAATACCAACTTCCTAGGGTCATTAAGAGGATTAAATGAGAAAGTACATTTGAAATATTATGAAGATTGTCTGAAGAAGATTGTCAATAAATGTTAGCTGCTATTACTATTCCTGAGACAATGGGGTTTAGCTAAAATGCCCAACGAGTATGTTATTCATTAGTATCAAATGTCAAGGGAAATCCTGAGCAAGTTAGCACCATACCATTAATGCAAGTTATTTTTTCAAGGATGCTGAGAATATAACTTCAGAGCAACGCACAACATTAAATCCCCCCTTCCCCCAAGAGAACTGCCTGCCCCACCATGGCTCTGAACACAACTTCGTAGTAGAACCTATGTTTCTTTCCTTCCTTTAATTCTTCACATGTTCCTTGCCTCCTCTTTAAACTTTGCACACATGGATGACAAGAATGGGTTCTTATTTGATTCACCTCTGAATTCCAGAGCCTGTCTCCATTCCTGGCACTTTGTAAAGACTCACTAGATGTTTAATAAATGGGTGATTGACTATCATCATTTCCTTCTCTCTCTCTCTCTCTCTCTCTCCACTGTTTTCCTGAGCACTAGGGCACAGAACCATATTATCAACAGGATGTTTGCACTTAGATGTCTGCTGATCACTTGAAGGGCAATGTCCTAGGGTGCTCCTCGTCCCCCATTTTTGACGTGCTGGCATGCAACAGACAAGTATAGCATGTGTTTTCATCATATCATGATCTCATTACTGTCTCTGGAATTTGCTTTCTTCTCTCTATTGCATGTGTCCTCTAGTCCCTTTGCACTCTGCTGGTGGTCTTCACAGCCCTCCCTCCCCACTCCCGACTCTATACATTCTCCTGCCACAGCACTCTTTCTAGAATGTAAATCTAATCACAACACTTCCTTGTATAAAACCCCCAAATGTCATCCCAAAATGTTGGTCTACAGTTTTAATTCTTCAGTATGACGTAGCAGGCTCTTACTCTTACACCCAGGTGTCCCTAGACTATGAATTCTTGGGGGCAGTGTGGCAGAACACTAAATGGGGAGTCAGAAGAGGGGGACCTCTATTTTCAGCCTTGCTGTCTCACCATACACAGGTTATGAATGATGCTGGACCTCAGTTTTTCTATTCTTTCTTTGTTATACTGCTCACGTAGTTTACCTTTACATGGAAGCACAACAGTTCCATAGGGAATACTTTAAAAATATACTTGTCACATCTTTTATTCTGTTGTTTTTCTGCAAACGCTGATTTCCATATGACAAAGTCACTTTAGCTATCCTATTGACTGTTAGTCATAACTGACAAGGAGACCAAGACCCAGCCACTTGGAGCAAAGAAACAGAATCAGAAACATTCTTCTGCCCTCTGGCATATACTTTTTGCATATGCTTTTTTTTTTTAAATCCTTTAATAAAATTAGTCCATCTGAAACTCCCCAATACAGTAAGGTCCTAGTTTTGGGTGGGTTGTAGCTGCAAGATTCCAGTTCCGAAGCAATCGGAGGCTCAGTGCAGACGCGGACGAACCGGCCAGTGCTGGTACGGAGGTGCGTGGCCCGCGGAGTAGTGGCCGGGAGGGAAGTGGGACGAGCGGCGGGGCCCAAAGGCCGGGCTGCGGTCACCGCGGGCACGCGCACACCTCCTGCGGTTCCCACGGCCCGCGGGGCGCAAACCCGGGCCCCTGCCCCTCCCCCGCCGAGGCCCAGGCGGCGGTCCCCGAAGCGTCTGGCCCGCGGGAGCAGACGGCGGGGTGGGGGTGGGGGGGCGCCGGGGCCAACAGTATATGCTAACTAAATACATTTTTTTTTTTTCTAACTAAAAGTATAGCTAAAAGTATATGGTCTTTGCTAACTAAAATACATATCACAAAGACCAAAAGCAAAACAAAACAAAATCAGTTGGAAGTCTTATATGAGGATAGGGTGCAAAAGCACTGTGCAAAGCCAAGAGAGGAAATCTCTCAGGATGTGCCTGTATTGTAGTTTAGAGATAAAGACCCCCTCTTTTAAAGACAGGTTGCCTGGGTTCAAATCCTAACTCTTTCACTTCTTAGCTGTGTGAATATGGGCAAGTTCTGAGTCTCATTTTCCTTACTTATCGAATAGGGGTAGTAATAATACTCCCATAATGATGTTACGAGGATTAAATTAGTCAATTTATATGATGTGCTTATAAAATGCCTGATGTCAGTGAGTTATGTAAACTATGAGTATTATTAAGAGGAAATAAAAAACGATGACTTAATCAGATCGTAACTGTATCCTCTGTATTTCAAAACAAAAAAACCAAACATGATGTCTGGAAGACTTAAACTATTCTGAAGAATTCATCTGTCTAATTAGAGATCATTATTTGGTAACTGATGGAAGGAGTAACATCATCATCAATACTGGCATTCTGCAGAGTGTGCCACTAATTATCTACATGTCATAAGCTACACTGGAGAAGATTATGAGATTTTTTTAAAAAGAAAAACAAAAACTCTTAAGATAAGCTCACTGATCAAGAATTGACACACTACTTTTGCAACAAGCCCTTTGCACTTAACCGACTGAACCACCCAGGTGCCCCAAGCCCTTTGAACTTATAGGCTAGGAGTCATTTTATAAGTGATCAGAATTAAACACATATTTAAGTTAATAAAAAATACCTGCAATAAACTGAAATTACAATAAATTGTTTATAACAGAAGAGTGTGCAAATAAAAACAAAATCACCCAAAACTCTTAGTAATGTATACCCAGACTTATTGCAGAATAGCTTCTCTATCATGAAAAGATCTTGGAAAACAATGTCTTGAGTTTATGACAAATATAAACCTGGGTCAGTTTTACATTAAAAACACACAGCCAAAAAAAAAAAAAAAAATCACACAGCCATTTGGCTTAAGGATCCTACTTAATATATCTGACAATAATCTCCCAGGTCATAGGACCATCAATTTTGTATGGAGAATTGATCCCAATAGACTCAAATTGAACATTCTTTGAGCTACGTACATACCTTGGCCTGAAGACAGACATTGAACCATTCACCAGTTTTCCATAGAAATGTGTTTTGCAAGATTTGGACATCAGATAAAACAGTCCAACATATTTCAATTAAAAACAGTCACATAACATCTCTGGAGGAATGACTGACTGTTTGGCAAACAGAAATACAAGTATTGAACACATATGGTAGAAGAGCAATAGGCATGTTCTTGGAGCTAGGGATATGACTTCTGGTTCAAAACTGAGCTCAATTTGGACAGCGTGTTTATCTGTTTGTTTGTTTGTTTAAATGAATCAGTAAGGACATGAGCTATATTTTGTGTATCCAGTATAAACGTTATCCTTCAAAAACAAGCAAATACACCCAGAAAGATTTTGGCAGGAACTTAAGAACCACCAATATGGTAGTCACTCAAGGCTTTAAACCAAATAACATATAATCAAAGTTCAAGCTCAATCTGAAAAATATTTTCAAGTTTGGTTTTATTCAGGCCAAACTGTTTTTTAAAAAATATTTTTTAGGGGCGCCTGCATGGCTCAGTAGGTTAAGTGGCTGGTTCTTGATTTTGGCCCAGGTCATGAGCTCAGGATCCTGGGATCCAGCCCCTCCTTGGGCTCTATGCTGGGGGTGGGGGAATGTCTGCTGGAGGATCCTTTCTTTCCCCCCCCACTGCCCCTACCTCAGCTCACATGCAAGCATATTCTCTCTCTAAAATAAATATTAAAAACAATATTTTTTATTGTGCTAAAATATATGTAACTTAAAATACACAATTTTAACCATTTTTTGAAGTTGTTCTTTTTTTTTTAATTCATTTGGGAGAGAGAGAGAGAGTGGGAGGGAGGGCAGGAGTAGGGGGGAGGGTCATTGGGAAAAGCAGAAGCAGACTCCCCTCTGAGCAGAGATCCCATTGCAGGGCTCGATCCCAGAATTTGGGGTTTATGTCCTGACACAAGCTGAAGAACACCTAATTGACTGAGCCACCCAGGCGCCCTCCATTTTAGTCATTTTTAAGTTCCCAGCTCAGTGGTATAAATACATTAGCTTGGTTGTGCAGCCATCCTCACCATTTCCAGAAATTTTCTTCATCCCAACAGATGTGTAGTTTTAGAATATATACAGGTTTGGGATTTTAAAACATTGATCCCCTAAAAATGTCTTTTGGAAGAAACTTTTGATGACTTCCTAGTTCCTTAAAAGAATGTGAATTTGAACTTATCCTATGAGTTCAGTTTGTTCAAAAGTTTGTTCTTTCAGTGTTTTAATTCTCTGCTTGGGAGCACTAGAAAATAACCCTACTCGACAACAAATTACCTTGGATTATATTTTCATCCCAGGTAAAGTCGTGTGAAAATTCAAACATAGTTATGACATTAATACACATGAATGATCAGTATTCCACTTTAGGAAATAATTTTTGAATATGTTATCATGGTGGTTCTATTTTTTAAAAGAACATCTGAAGTAACTGAAAAAGAGAGAACACCAATAGTTTGATGCCAAGAATTCAGTCTCCATTTCTCTAACCAAGTTGGAAAACTGTATCTTTCATTTCAAGATGACCACTGGTCTCCAACTATTATTAATAGAGCTAATAATTTATGATTTCTTAGGTTTAGAGGAATGCTTCGTGCCTTGAGTTTAGCGGGGGCAGGCATTATAATCTCACTGGGCTGTAGAGTTGATTCTGAATCTAATTTGGGGGCTGATTCACAGAGACTGAGAGTCCTTAGATGACATGAATTGTAACAGCTACAGAGCTCAGGAACATCAAGAAAATGACATTCCAAGTCATTGCTACTTCCCAGAAACTCAGCTTTGTAACTCTTGAGGGAAAGGATCTTGTCAGTCATGTTCGCCCTTATACCATTGATTTCTGGAATAGTGCTATACATAGAGAGGACACTCAAAAAATATTTCTTGAATTAAAGAATAATCCCATCCCTCTATACAACACATACACACATATCCTTGTTTCTACCAGCATGAAGGTACAAATGAGATCATGTTAACAGTAGTTGCTCAAATTTAACAGGCTCAAGGCCTTATCTGCCTGACTGATGGTGATCAGCCTTCCTCTCTCCAAATCTGTAGTTTTTTTTAGACATCCCCCAAGTTTGTCTCAGTGGTGTGTAAGAACAAGTCTTCTCCCGTTCTGCTGACCTAGCTTCCTTGTGCTGCTGCCTATGGCCCATGGCAACTTGAGGGAGCATCTGCTCAGTCTCACTGCTGTGGTTAAGCAGCGGGAGAATGTGAGTACAACGCTGCCCTAGACAAGAGTGCTGGCCCTGATGCTCCTGTGGCTGAAAAATCCTGAGTATAGCCAATGATACGGTGTATATTTCAGTGTTCTGTGCATCAGAGCCATGATAATCCCACAAAGAAATAGGGAGGTAGTGTCTGGGGGGCTCAGTTGGTTAAGCTTCTGCCTTCGGCTCAGGTCATGATCTCAGGGTCCTGGGACAGAGACCGCATCGGGCTCTCCCTCTCCCTCTGCCTGCTGCTCCCCTGCTTCTGCTCTCTCTGTGTGTCAAATAAATAAATAAATAAAATCTTTAATCTAATCTAAATTAATCTAATCTAATCTTAAAAAGAAGAAAAGAAAGAAACAGGGAGAATCCTTCCTTCATCTCAACTTAGTATTACACTTCGGACATAGGAAATCACATGGTCAAGTCTGAAGTCAAATGGTAGAAAAGAACACCATGTCTACTGTGAATCCACAATAAGTATGGGAAAAAATAATTCTATAACATGTCTATAACACATAACACATATAAAGAGAACCTGGAAAATCAACAAGAAGATGAGAAACCCTATAGGAAAAAATGCAGATAATTTACAAAGAATAAATATGAATGGCAAAGAAACATAGGATGCCTACCTTATATTCAAAGACATGCTAATTTAAAACACTGTGACTTTTTTTTTTTTTTTTTCTGGACAGAGATCACAAGTAGGCAGAGAGGCAGGCAGAGAGAGAGGGAAGCAGGCTCTTGAGAGCCCGATGTGGGGCTCGATCCCAGGACTCTGGGATCATGACCTGAGCCAAAGGCAGAGGCTTTAACCCACTGAGCCACCCTAGGCGCCCTGACTGTGATGTATTTTTTTTTTTACCCATTACCCAATTACCCATGAGATTGGAAAAGAATAAAATAATAACATTAACTCATATTAGCTAAAGAAAAGATTTGTGCGAACTTTCTGGTTAGTTTGGCAATGGGTATTAGCTTTTAAAAAGTACATAACTAATTATTCAGCAATTCTCCTTCCAGGAATTTATCCTAAACAAAACAAAGATTGTGCCAAGATCTATGTACAAAATATTTACTATGGGTAAAAAAAAGAAAAAACAGCAAAAAAATTGAAGAAAGCTCTTTGTTCCCTTTTTTTCCTCTCTGTTTTTTTGTTTGTTTGTTTGTTTGTTTTTAGATTGATTGATTGATTTGACAGAGAGAGAGCCAGAGAGCACAAACAGGAAAAATAGTAGAGGGAGCGGGAGAAGCAGGGTCCCTGCTGAGCAGGGAGCCCAAAGCGGAGTTCCATCCCAGAACCCTAGGAACATGACCTGAGCCAAAGGCAGGCCCTTAACTGACTGAGCCACCCAGACACCCCTGTTCTCTTGCTTTTGCCTGAACATTATCATTACATACATGGCATAGCTAAATTCATCACTTCATCTGCAGCATATAATCACAAATTTTTCACAGTGACATAGTAGACTAAATTTACCAGGAAAGCAACACATTTACTGCCACCAACATGATGAATTTCTCTTTTGTAGTAAAAATGCGTTTTTACTGTGAAATGTTAAAAAAATATCTCTACAGGAAGGAGAAAATGAGATAGGGAAAGAAAGATAAAACAGAAAAAAACTGAAAAGAGAACAGTTATCAGGCAATTCCTTATACCATGCTTTCTGGGTTTCATGCGGGACCTCACTAAAAAGTTGACTTTTCAGCATCTTACATATATTGTGAACCTTAGCACCTAACACACTTCGTCAGGAATCTGTTTAGAAGATATGAAATGAATGGAAGGAAAAGATGTGCAGCATAATTGATAGGATTTTTAAGCAGTTTCAAATAAAGAGTGACCTCGGGCGTTCAGCCCAGGCTCCTTATTCTGAGGGTCTTCCCGGCAGGGGGTGGAAGACCAGCTTCCCAGTTGCTGGGCGTGAACAGGGTGTCAAAGCTAAAACATATTCAGGGACTACACCGCTCTCCTTAACATCACCTGAGTTACACAGAGTGGCACTGTCCCTCTTCTATTTGCATATTATCATCACAAAGCATTTTGATGTGAAGATTTTTTCCCCCCTCTTTACTGTTATTCTTGCTATACTTTTCATCTTATTTAACTGGCTAAAAATTGCTGTGTGTGGCAGGTGGACAAAAGATAAACTGTAAGAGCTTTCCTTCCAGATACTTCCACAGATCCATGTCCTACCCTTCCTACCCAATTCACCACCCCACACCTCAGCTTGACTCTCCTGAGTGATGGCTCTGCCCAGCTCTTCATATAGAGAAAACAGGAATCTCAAATTGACATGCAGACATGTAAATTGCTATTTGGACCATCTGGCAAAGAACAAAAAGTTGATAAAAATTAAAAATATATATATTAAG
This sequence comes from Mellivora capensis, assembly GCA_004024625.1. Classification (NCBI taxonomy): domain Eukaryota; kingdom Metazoa; phylum Chordata; class Mammalia; order Carnivora; family Mustelidae; genus Mellivora; species Mellivora capensis. The sequence goes on along the minus strand of PISX010027511.1, from coordinate 5,189 downwards.
CTAATATATAAATGGCTAGAAATTAAAAGTACTTTGGCCCCAGCTATTAGCCACAACTTTGATCAGGGGACAGTGAGTCTCAGACACATTAGGCACAGAGACAGTCTCAGAGGAAATGACTAATGGAAAAAAAGATAAGAAGAACTTGGTAAGATTGACTCACATTGTTCAGTTTAATGGGTATTTCTAAATTTAATTTTGCATACTTGCAGCTTTAGGAAAAAAATAATATCTGATACTGGCCTTTGGATTTCAAATTGATCAGTCTAGTTTAACAATGAAGTAATTAGAGAGGTTCTAATCTCGTAGGGAATGTTCCGTGACACTTCTTTCCTTATACCAAAGAATCTTCCCTCTGTACCAAGGGGTTATAAACCAAAACTCTGTGAAGACTTTAGGGGTAGTTGTAAAAGTATAAGCTTGTAATCAACAGAACTGAGTTTGAGCACTAGTGGTGCAACCTAATAGCTATATGACCTTGGATAAACTTAATCACTGTTAACCGTAATTTTCTCACGGGCACAGCAGGTCTAATTATACTTGCATTACCGACGTGCTATGTGCATTAAACAGCTCCACAACTATCATTATCATGAAATAAACATGCCAAATATTTGAACTGAATGCAATTTTCTCACTTTACTTAAATTTTTATGGAAATTATTTTCCAAAACTACACATCTGTAAGAAATTAGTCAATAAATAAGATACTCGATTTTATATCCCACACCCTACATGGTCTCTATTTCCTTAAGATTCTCCCCACTCCTATTCTTTTTAAGACTGAGGGGTTAGGGATGTCTGGGTGGCTCAGTCAGTTAAGTGTCTGCCTTCAGCTCAAGCCATGATCCTAGGGTCTTGGGATTGAGTCCCGCATTGTGCTCATTGTTCAGTGGGGAGCCTGCTTCTCCTTCTGCCTGCTGCTTCCCCTGGTTGTACATGTTCTGTCTCTCAAATAAATAAAATCTTAAAAAAAAAATAAGACTGAGGGCCGGGGGTTGAGAAGAGGTAGGACTACCAGAGGTCTAATGCTTTCTTTACTGACTTTTAGATAATCCCCTTGTTTTCAGCCCTGAATCTCAAGTCAACTTTTATGGGTCTTGGAGCCCTAGTCTCCTGGGTTCTTCAGGGTTATTGAGATGGTCTCTCCTTAGTGTATGTCCTTCTCCCACCAGTAGAAGAACTTGGGTCATAACTTTGACTCTATGGGTTTGATCAACTCTTCCATTTGCCTCTTCTCTGCCAAAATGGTTTTTGAAATGTGTCCTATACTCCTTACTTCTCCCCTTTCTCTTTGTCCTTGCTGACTAAACCTGGTAGTACTTTTCCTGTCCCTTCTTGGCATATTAACATGGGTTGTTAACATGTCACACTTAACCAGCTGCTTTGGAAACAAGAAGTTGGGAAATTTAAACAATAGGATTTAAAACTAGGTATGAATGATAAAAAAGAGAAAGCAGTTTTTAAAAAACTTCAGGTAAAGGATGTATAAGAATTGCAACTTTTCAGTTTCTGGAGATCAATCCATTCATTTAATTTGAGCACTTCCATCATCTGACTCTGAAGATAATGCAGGAAGAAGATTGAACGCTTTTTTTTTTTAAAGCACATTTTTTTCAGGAATTTTGCTATCCTTACTCTTTGAATTTGTAAACAGGGTTTAATAAAAAGGCTCCAAAGAATGAGAACTAAAACTAAACACTCAACCGGCTTAAGTCCAAACTTCACTTTTGGAAATTCAAAGGGTGTTAGAAGGTGTCTTTGACTTTGATAAAAGATGCCTTTGATTTTTTTCTGAAAAGAATGTAATACTTTGCATTTGCTAAAACTGAAAAAAATGAGCCATGAACAGCAACTTAATGTGGGTGGTTAACATGCATCAGAACAGCATTTTTCTTGAGCTGTGTAGCTGAAGAGGCTTTGCTGTGGTCCAGAGCAAACTCATCTCTCCTCAGCTGTCTTAAAAAGGGAAACAAGTAGAAATTTACAGTTGATACAGGACTACCACTACATCCAAAGAAATAAGATAAAGGGCAAAGATCTGATTTTTTAAAAAGATCTTATGTAATTATTTGAGAGAGAGAGAGAGCATGGAGATGGGGAGGACAAAGAGAGGGAGACGCAGACTCACGCTGAGCAGAGAGCCCGACGTGGGGCTGGATCCCAGGACCCTGAGATCAGACCTGAGCCGAGGTGGATGCTTAACTGACTGAGCCATCCAGGTTCCCCCCAAGATTTGATTTTCAACATTTACAAAAACATAGTAGCATTTCAACTTGAAGTTTAAGTCAATATAACACACAATTTCATATGAATTTCTATTTATTTGCAGCAAAAAAAGCCTGTCTTTCCAAATCAGGGCTAACAAAATGTCTGCAATGAGTAAGTCTCTGTTAAGCTAAGATCTGCTCCTTAGTCTGGCTTATTCTGGAAATTTAATTAGGGTATTCAATATTTCATGAATCACTAAAAAAAAACAAAATATAAATTTGTCAGAATATGCATTTGCCAAAGAAATACATTTGCCAAACATAAGCAAATCTTCTTTTGGGTGTTGAATCAAATTATGGAGAACTGGATCATTTTAACAAAAAGCGTAATCAATAAAGGGATAGCTCTGCATGGAAAAGAGAATACTTGTTCCTGTCTATCGAAGCATCTTTTACCTTCATGGTAGAAACCTGAAAAATGTCTTACTTGGTTTTTTCTTTTCAAGTATTTTTACTAGACACCAAAAAGCACACATCATAAGAACAAATCTCTATAGGAAACATCTTACAGTGCTGGGACCAATGTTCATTCCATGTTGGTTGCATGGGGGTAAATTGAGAGATAATGTCATGTTAATTACTCCTTTATGTGTATATTTTTCACTTCTTGATTTAACACAAGTATTTGATTGAGGCAGGTTGCTCTCTTTGAAAGAACATAGCACTTTGAGAGGAAATCAAAAGGATTTGAGGAAGGAAGGGAATAGCCAAATGGTCAAAACACCCTAGCCAGCACCTACAAAGATGCTGTGATCAACCACTATTGTATCTGACATTTGTTGCATAAGCCACAGGGACTGAGTTAGTAGTGAGGAAGCAATTCCTTTCAGAATCACATTTACACATCTTTCAGCTGGCATCCACAGACGACAGACAAGTTAAGTATTTATATAAATTCCTCCAAACCCCAGACTGATACTGGTAATTCTGGATCTTTACCCCAACCTGAGGGGAAATTCCTAGCCTAAGGTTCATTCCTAATTGAGGCCCATAGCTTCCCATGAGCCATTGAAAAGGCTACCTCATCCACAGTGCCAGAAAACATACCATCCCCAGCCTTCATGGGTCAGGTCCCAGCATTTTGGAAACAGCTGATATTTTCTCCCCATATCGCTCGGGCTCATGAAGAATCAAAGTTCTCATATAGCAAAATTGTATCTTGGAGGCCAGAAAAATATGTTTTAGCGTAACTTTGTTTATTGTTTTCTGGACCTTTTGGTTAATTTTGCTATAGATGAAAACTGCTTCTCCTTTGCTTATAAAAACTGTTTTTAACTGAGGGTTTTGGAGGGGAGAGGGGTTGGGAGTTGGATGAGCCTGGTGGTGGGTATTATGGAGGGCACGTATTGCATGGAGCACTGGGTGTGGTACATAAACAATGAATTCTGGAACACTGAAAAGAAATAAAATAAAATGGAAAAAAAATTCTTGTATAAGTCTGTGCCCTAAGGATTGGAGCTTTGTCTAATTCCTGTAGTCATTGCTTAGAATTTTCCTTCGATCAGAACTGTTTCCCTTATAGACACACAGGGCAGCAGATGTTAGTTGCATTAGCAGAACCGAGATTTCTTGATTTCCTTTGTTCTAAGCAATTTCCTCTCTGCATAACAGGCCAGTCTGAAAGCATTCTGCCAAAAATCTTCCATGTTTGATATGAAGGCATGCAAAATCAATTTCTAGAACGAAAGGGTGAAAAACCTGCTTAGGAGAAAGAATTTAGATCAGAAATTTACTTGATATGTAGGGTCAGGCTAAAGAAAGTAGAATAATCCTCAAAAATGGTGTCAGCAAATGATAGAAGCCTGACAGACTGAGAAATATATGTATATAAATGCATATTTATGAGATAATCTAATATACTGTTTAATAGCAAAGAGTCTGAAGGTACACTAGCTGGCTCAAATATTGGATCTTCTGATTGCTTTGAGACCTTGGCAAATTAAAACACTGAGTGAGGACCAGGTACATGGTAGGTGCAGGTCTCAGAGTCACTACTATTAATCCCCTATAGAGTCTTGGAAATTTTCTGACATGTTCTTATTCTCCAAAATCTCCTTTAATTAGGAGTGTACTTGCTGTGATGAACACTAGGTGATGTATGGAAGTGTTGAATCACTGTACTGCATACCTGAAACTAATATTACCTGGATGTTAACTGGAATTTAAATGAAAACTTAAAAAAAAAACCCACAAAATCTCCTTTTTATTCTAGATTTCATGATGAAAACACACCTCTTTAGTTTAATAATCTTTAAAATATGTAAAAAATCTAAATATACAAATTATTTTAATAAATACTTTTTAGTTGCCTGCTTCTTGACAAATTCTAAGGAAAATTATTTAATCTTACCAAAAAATTCTCTCTAAATTATACTTTTGTCTGCATTACTTTAGTGCCTGTAAAGAGTGAATCCATTCTGTGACCTGGGATTATCAGAGAGAGTCACCTTCCTCTGATCTGAGTATCTTTTCTTTGTTGCCGGATACGGGGACAAAGATAGTTTGTGCCCTTGTAACTTTCAGTCCAGAAACTCTGTGTCCCTTTGGTCTTAGTTTTCATGTAAGAAAACTGTTCAGGGGGAAATTATGTCATTGAATGGATAATAGAGTGGAAAGAGATTTCAGAGGTCAATAGGCCAATTCTTTTATTTTCTAAGAACTGGGGTTTTGAGAGGAGACGAGATGCTTTTGGGTAACAGGACAGGGTAAAGGCAAAGGAGGGTGTAAGGCATGCCTTCCTCCTACAGTGTACGTTGTAATGATACAGAGGGGACAGTAATTGATTCTGGAAAGATCTTTTTTTGTTTTTTGTTTTTTTAAAGATTTTATTTATTTATTTGACAGAGATCACAAGTAGGCAGAGAGGCAGGCAGGGAGAGAGGGAGGAAGCAGGCTCCCCGCTGAGCAGAGAGCCCGATG